>BMAU01008657.1:0-255834 GCA_019973935.1 Trichonephila clavipes | reverse complement strand
ATTAAAAATCCCGCATCAAAAACGAAAATTCTAGGCAAACGCATAACGAAAATTGAGTACTAGTTGAAAATCCTCTCTATAAAGAGGCTGATGCACATTGAATCTATTGAGATTTATCCAATGGAATGAAGTGCCAGCCTTGTTGTTTCCCTAATTACTTGACCGAGGCTTTAAAGGACGAGATCCGTCACCAATAGTTTCAAAGTACGACTTTAATAAAAAAATCCAACTTCTCTAAAATGATCTACCCCTTAGTTAAAAGGCACTGAAATGAGTGAGTGAGTGAATATTAATGTCACATTGTTCAACCACTCGAGGGCTTTTGCCAACGAACCTCGTAATTTTGAATCATGGTCAAGTGACGAGGACGACACCTCAGCTGGCACCACCCTCTCTTGACTTACACACCACACCTACGGAAGGACGTTATAGCCTGATGTATGTAATGTACATCGGCTTCCTCTGCACGGTGGGTCTTAAGCAGTACTAGGTTCGAACACAGGAGACATCAGCCACGAGGTATTTACCTTGACCACCAGGCTACCTCACCCACGCACTTCGAAGTGAGCTTATAGATGTTGTTGTAGTTACTAATACCACCTGTTTGCCTGTGTCTGATACCGGCCCACGAAATTCATTGTGGCAAAGGCCTATATGTACGCCTGTCATTAGCTGTAGCTTTGAGTATGATATAGCTGACAGTATGGTTTCATCTCCGGGATTCGAAACTAGGCCCCGCAGTCAGTGTCACTAAGTACTATACTGGATGGGTAGTGAACTTAAAGCTATAAGTATACTTATCTACACCCCCATCTTAAGCTACACCTTCAGTGAAAGTTAACGCACGCTGAAAAAATTCTAACATTTTAATCACAGAGACTATAGCAAATTATAACAATTGAAAGAATTGTGGTGCACGATTAACAAAAGGCTACTACGCATTCCACATTTCCCACGCAGAAAATTGTTTCTGTCTCTGTGAAGTGCATGGCGATAATAAAATCAAGAAATTTGCGACATTTTCTACAAAATTCCAAGTGAGTGAATATTAACGTCGCACTGTTCAGTTTCTCGAAGGATTTTGGTGACGGACCACGTCATTTTGGACCACGGTCAAGTCCTGTGGACGACCCCTGAGCTCGTACCACCTCTCCTAACTACCACACCACATCAACGGGAGAACGTTTCAGATCTCGACAGATTTAACGCGTATCGCTTCTCTACACGACGGGTCTTTAGTGATACTAGGCTCGAACTCATGACATGTCTGCCATGATTTCATACCTTGACCACTAGGCTACCGCAGCCCTTCCAAGTCCGAGAAGAATGCATTCGAACTCCCCAACAGACCCTCCTAATATTTTCTTTTATAAACATCTTAGTCAGTTGGTTGGGTGACGTGGTTGGTTTGTTGCTGGCCTTCTGTACCCAAGGCTGCGGGTTCGACCCCGGCTCAAGTCGATGGATGCTGGAAATCAACAGCGGCCATGTCGTATGATTATACGGCATGTAAAAGATTCCTAGGAGGGTGTTCAAGGCAAAATTAAATCCTAGTGCAGGTTCAGAGCGCAGATCCCTCCCTCTATGGAGGAAACTGGGCATCAAAATTACCTGCCACGACTGGTATCCGCCTCTAGGGCACCGCACTAAAAAAGCTTTCGGGGAATGTACCAGGCAGATTGGTGAACTCTGCTAATAACTGTTTATAATCTGACATTAGAAATAAAAATAATATCTAAGTCTCAATAGTTCATTTCATAAATTTATTTGAATGTATCTACGCAGTGAAACATGTTTCAGAACTCCAATTCAGACGATCCGAAACCAGTATAGATGATAATTCAGTCTCGGGCCTTTTCAGTTGGATTCACTGATATCTCCCTTCTTTTGTTGCTCCCTTCTGCTGCATCGTCCGTCACTTCCAAAGATTCTGGGAGGGACTTTTTCCCCTTCCAATTCCTTAAAATAATGACAAGCATAGTTTATTTGTGTTATGCTTCAACCAAGACTTAATTACGAATCAAAAATTCCCTTTGTGTGAATTATTTCTCGAATTGAAGTTTAAAAGTTCTGTAACGATTGATTAATGATAGGAACTCTCACTAATGAACTGAAATTCACAGCCACGCTTCTATAGCATAAATCAAAACCCCAATCACCATCATTTCAGCATCGCAAGGGCATTATTTCTCGCGAATTGGTGGGCGGTGGTGTCGTGTCGTGGGTTCGAGTTCTGGTGTTATCGAAAATCCTACTGTACAGAGTGTCTGATGTGCGTTAAATCTGTCGATGCTTAAAGTAATCGTGTGTGTGTGATTGCTTGGAGAAAGCAGTGCCACCTCTGGTGTCGTCCTCGTAACTTAACTGAGGTTCAAAATTACTCATTTCATCGCCAATAGGTCTGGTGTTGCGTTAGAGTTTTTGTTTTCGAGTCCTTCCCCAAGAGAAGGAAAGAAATTTGCCTCAGCCAGGTCTGACTTTCTGGTGGTAGATGGCGCCACCACCTATCTCCACCTCCACAATTTAGGTATGGGCTAGAGGGGAGGGAAATATTCTCCAGCACCCTGCACTCAAGATTTCTGCTAAGATCACCCACAGGACTTTCAGACCCACTGATTTAACGAACGCATACTTCGTGTATACTCGAAGGGTATTTGGAGGGATCGGGCATCGAACTCAGGCCATCCGGTTTGGAGTCTGATGTTGTGACCACTAGGTCACCCACAGCCGCTGGGTTAGAGTGTGATGTTAATAAACACTCTCACACTCAGCATCGCAAGAAATAAGACACGGGCGGCTTGCAGATCCCTCCGTGGCTCAGGCGCCTGGAGAATTGGATTTTAGATAGTTTTTTATTCATTTTGATTACTGTCACTCTTTAAAATAACATGAGAGATTTTGGCGACGGAACATAATTTTCAGTCACAATCAACTGATGAGGATGTAACATTTGAGTTAGCATCTCATTCTCCAAACGGTCCAACATACCAACATTAAAACTTTGAGCCTCAAAAGTTTTATCATACATCAGACCTCGAAGCCGTGGTAGCCTAGTGGTCAAGGTAACGGACTCGTGCCTCGCGTGTCGTGAGTTCGAGCGTAGTACCTCTGAACACCCTCCACGTAGAGGAGCCATGCACGTTAAATCTGTCGATAATTCAAATGTCCCCCGTTGGTGTGGTAGTTAAGAGAGAGGGTGCAAGCTCAGGTATCATCCTCGTCTCTTGACTATGGTTTAAAACGACGAGGTCCGTCACCAAAAGCTCTCGAGTAGCTGAACAGTGCGACGTTAATATTCACTCACTCAAACATCAGAATTCAACGAGTCTTTATTGGCTGTAGCACTCGAATCCAGGACTCGTCAGCAATGTAGCCGACCACAAACTTCGTGATTATGACCGCTTAGCTACCGTGAGCACCTTGACCTAAGGAAATATTTTTTTTATTTACGTCACGCTTTGGAATTATCGGTGACAGACCTTATAATTATTCTAGTCAAGTGATCTTGCACACGACGCATCTGTAGTTGTAGTAGTTGTAGTTTGGTGGGGTGGGGTGGGATCGCTTATAATTCTTCAGAACCATTATCTCCTTTCAGAAAACTTTGGATGACATTAGCACACGGAGGCTGCAGTGGCATTAGGACTCGAATCTGAGACTTGACGACGCCAGACGTAATTCCGTGATCATGACACTCGGCTACCACGATCATAGTTGTGGAATGTATGATTAGAATTTTTGGTGTCGACTCCATCTGTTAAAAGTGCTATCATTAGCTATAAAGGAGGTGATTGTTGCGAACTCGAAGCTGAAGAAAACAGCATTTTTTTTAATTCTTTAAAAAAATGTTGACAGAATGGAATGATATAAAGTATAGTGGTTCGTTGCAGTCTAAAAGATCTTTTTAAGTTAGACATATGATTTGTGTAATCTGCCATGTTTGGGATACTTAAATTTGGAGTGTTATTAAGATTTATAAAGAATTAAATGGATTATAATAATTTGTTGTGTTGAAAGAGAACGTGGGAATTCAAGTTGCTTTAAAATATTTTTTTCTAGTATACCAATAAACCTATTAATCATTCTGCTAGAATTTTGGAATGAGATTATCATGGGCATGCCAGTCCCGGCGTGGTGTTTCAATCTCTTACCTAAAATATTCGAGGTAATGTTTCGTCTTTTCTATAGCTAAACCTATAGAGTAATATCAGTTGCAGAGATAATATTAACCAATATTGATCACGTTAAGTTTTCGACGCATGCGTATTAGTTTTCTTGAAAGGTTAGACATCCGTATAAGATGTGTTACGAATAGTTTTTCGTACTTTGTCTATTAGTTGTCTCCTCTTTTTTTAGAGTTTTAGTGTTTTGGAACAGGTACGTCCATTTTCTTAAAAAAAATTTTGGAAAAAATATGACGTCCGTACTCAAGGGTCGGTTTGAATTATAAGAAATTATTTTTATTTTGAAGATCGAAAATAATTTATTTATTCGTAAAAAGTATTTTGATTTGTTATTATATTTTGAGAAAGTATACAGTAACCCAACACCTATTCGAACGATTGGAATTGCATTTAAGTATAAACTGTAATTAAACTTTGCTATCTAGAGTCAAATTTTCTTTGGAAACTGTTTTAAAACGTTCTCGTACGAGAATCTGCGTACAGATGATCCTGTTCCATATCCATGTAAAGGTGGCTAATTAAATGGAGTCTTTCTGAATCAATACGTATTTTATTGATTCCTCTGACGTCGTAAATTTAAGTAATATAATCAACAATCTCACCCAATCCTTATATAAAGTAATACAAATGTAAAATAAATAGAGAAAATGACACAAATCATGTGCGTCAAAAGTCTGCGCACACTGGAAAATGCCTTTTGAACTAAAAGTTAACTAAAAGTAATTTGTAACTAAAAGTTAATGCTTTTTAAGCTATTTCGTTCTTTTTTTTAATCTTTCCTAACATATTTGGCGTAGATTCAATTAGTTCAGTTGTCTCTCTGCTGTTATTTTGTTCCACTCTTCTATGACAGATTTGAACATTTTTTTTGATGTTATTACACGCTCCATGATTACCCAATCGAGTAAATCCCCCAAATGCTGTATTGTGCTTCGGTCTGGGGGCTGGGATTGGTTTGAGACAGTCATGATATCACAATGTAAGCCATTTGCTTGGTATATTTGTCCTGCTGAAAGTAAAAATCATCACTCACTGCAAGTTTCTCGGACCTTTCCCTGGTATTTTACTTCAATATATTCAAGTAATTGATTCTGTTTATCACTGTCTCAATAAATTCCATAATCTGGAATTTATTAAATCATCAACAACCCAAAGGCTTCCCATACACCTTTAAACCATTATATCTTCTCCATGTTTGATATAGTCTGAAAAACATTCTTTCTTAAGCTCTGTACAGAAAATTTTGCAGACATGTTTTTGTCCTTTTTGATGGCGAAAATACAAATATTGCTTTCAACTGAATATATTGCGTTTTTCCAAAAATTGCCTGTCCTATTTGGGTATTTTTTGGCCTTTTTCTTGGCTATGTTCACTCGAGAGACGAGTGGCTTCTTCAGTGCCTCTGTCTCAATAGCGATCCTTTTTCAGTTCTCTTTTAATTGTGGTTAAAATGGCAACTTTTTGAAATACATCAGCAGCACTTTTAGCTTTTTGTGAAGCTTAATAGTCTTGTATGTATTTTTACAGAGCATGTTACAAAGAAATATTCTCGAAGTGACACTGCAGACGGGTGGTCGGATCTTGGCTTGGACATTAAATTCTAATCGATTTGTAGATTAGAAATCCTTTTTGAATCAATGGATGTGTCTTATTAAGTTTCCACAATTGCTTTAAAAATTTCTCTCCTTTTCTGAAGATCTATGATGACTTTTCTTTCAATAATATATCGATCAATTTTCTGTTTCTTGCCATGGAATCGCATAAGCTTTCAAATGTCAGATCCTAAATAAACCCTAAAATAACCTTATAATTACTTAAACACGATTTAGAGCAATTATTTTGCAATAAAAGGTCTTTAAAAGCTATATTTTGTAAGTTTACGCAGACTTAGCGTGGATGGTTGGGGATTATTTGGTGGTTATATTGTTTTTCTTGTTAAAGTGAATTTTGTTGCTGTTGTTTTAATAAGAGAATTTTGAAGAATCCCAGAGAGATGCTGATTTTCTCAAGTGAGATTTTTAAAAGTAATTTTAGCGTAAACACGTAAGATTGCCTGTGCGCAGAATTTTGAAGGCAAGTGTATTTGGGAAAAACACAGCTGTAAGAGTTGGCAGAAAACTGCCAGAAATTCCGAGTTAATTCATTTTATGTGCATTACAAATCTTTAAGAATGAAAGTTTAGTTGAATTGGTTGTGTGTGTGTGTGCCTTCACACGTATACAATTTTTCGGTACAAAATTAGTAACGATTTTGGTATTTCATTTGCTGTGTTTTTTAAATCGTAAGTTATCAATATCGCAAAAAATATTTACGTGCATTAAAAAAATGACTGTTACATTGGAATGCTTATTTTTCGGGAAGTTTGGGGTTTTACTCTTGCTTTGAAGTAGTTTTGAACTGTAATCTGACATTCGTCTGTGAAATTGTCGGATCATCATGGCATGATAAGATCGCATTGAAAGAAATAATTCTTCTTTTTCAGCCTGTTTCATTCTTTTTTAGACTGTTGTCTGGAAACTTTTTTTATTTTTCGTTCTTTTCATATTATTCTTTTATAAAATAAGATGTTTTCTGAATAGTAACGTTATGTAATTACAACAAAGCCAAATTGTATCATTGTGGAACTTAATTGGGATAAATTCAACAGTAAAGATTCCAGTAGTTTGACAGTAAAATGACTTTCATATCAGGAAGGTTTTATAAGTTCAAGATAATAATTAATAATACGTTAGAGCAGTATAAACTGCGATCGATTCTATTTAGTAGTGTTTTAAATGGGAAGGTGTTTACAATATATTCCTCTGTTCTTAAAGGAAGGACGGGTTTGAAAGTTTCTCATCAGTAGAGTTCATTGTATAGTTTCAATGAGACATTGATTCAAATCAAATCTGTTCCTCAATTCGGAGGAATCTCAAATTTCTAAAGTTAGATCAACGCAGTCATGGGTTCGAGTCCTGATGCTATTTAAGACCTTTCATGCAGAAAAGACCAATGCATGTTAAACCTAACGAGGTTCAATATCCTTACGTTGGTGTGGTGTAATAGAAGAGTGAGGGGCCAGCACTGGTGTCTTCGTCACTGGATCGAGGCTCAAAACTACCGGGTGTTTCAAACGTCACGCACATTCAGATGGTAAACCTTGTTTCTTAAAAACCAAAGGCGTTGGTTGAGATTTCTTTCACTAGATGGCAGCAGGGATCCCATAAGAAGTTTTGAACATATCACAAGCATCAGTTTCAAAATTCTTGTCGGTTGTAGTCAGTTGAGCCCAACGGGAGGTGCAGGATGTTTCCCTAAGAGCCAATAGCCATCGTGGAATTTTATTTCGCAATAAAATCTCATTGCCGTGTGATAAATGCATTTCAGCAGAAATATCCAGGTGAAACAGCACCAAATGCATAAACGATAACACGTTTAGTGCAACGGTTCTGTGACACAGGATCGGTTGCAGACACTAGCAATTGGGTAGAGCGTTCATAATGAAAACGAAAGTGGCAGATGTGGAGACTGCTTTACACAAAAAGTCCATTGAAAAGACCATCCGTCTGCATGGACATCATTACGGAATTCATATCCTTGTTGAAATCGATGAAAGATACGCTTGGGTGCAGCAAGACGGCGCAACGTGTCACACATCACAGGACAGTATGGAAGTTTAAATTGAATTTTTCGATGATTGTGTCATTTCCAAAAGACTTTGGCCAACTCTTTTACCGGATTTGTCAATTCATGATTTTTTTTCTTTGGGGATGTCCGAAAAATGTCACCTTCAGGAATAATCCCCATACGTTTGATGAATTCACGAGTAACATCCTTCATGTAATATCGGACATTAATTCTCACGCTCTTCGTAAAGTGTCAAATAATCTGGTAAAAAGAGTTCGATTGTGTGTCCAGGAAAACAGACATCATTTGAACATTTACTGCGATTTGACCATGTCTGACACCTGATAATAAAGGTAATCGTTCAACCTTTGTTTGTCATTTTTTCTGCTTGACATAATTCATCTGTCTTTAAAACTCAACCACAAAGGTTGATGTGCGTGACGAAACACCCGGTTCAATATCCTTCGCTAACATACTCCATGTTGCTTTGTAAAGCACCGTTAATAAAACTCTGTCATCAACGTTGCAGTAATTGTTATGCCATGTACTTGTATTGGTTGCACAATTAACACAATAATTTTCTTGCAGGGAAAACATGCTGAGAATTGTCGGCGCTTACATTTCACTGGTTTGCTTTGTCCTTACATTGGTAATGAGCATCCTTTGTCTAGTCCTATTTCACCAAGCACTTTCTTGGCATCAAACCTTTACTGTGTCAGTCTATGTATCTGTCTCATCCGCATTAATTGTCTACATCTACATGCAATTCCTCAAGGGGTACTATAATAGAATACCTTAAAAAATTCGATAGGCAAGGAGTAAAGGAATACAAGATGGCATGTGACACGTGCTCCGGAGAGCATTCGCTTTCAGGCACTTGAAATTGGGTGTTATGTCACTCAACTATCATTGAATTTTACGAACTCCATTTAAAAAAATCTATGTTCATGTCTTGACAAGACAAATGTATTTTACTGTAATTAAATGCTTTTACTCTTTTTGGGGTTTTTTTCTGTAGTTATAGTACTTTGTTCGAGCTTTATAATTTTTGTTCTCTTGGGATTAGCAGTATAAAAGTGAAGATTCTGTACCAGCAGTCGCCAAACTTTTGACCTCGCGGACCAGTAAATTCATAATTTAAATCCCGCGGACCACTAATAGGATTTTTAAGAGTTACATATATTTATAAAAAAGTTGTTATACGAGGACACATAAAACGTACCTAGTTAATAAAATCAAACTATTAATTGCAACCAAATTATGAAAACTTTATTAATAAATTTTCGCTGTTCACGCATCTATTATCTATATATAACAATGCTGCTACAATAGTACGACTTATTTACCGTATCGTTATTTTATGAAATAGCATTTTTATCATTGTTCACGTATTGTTATGAACTTAGTTATATTTTAATACACCTAAAATCATAACTTAATGTGATGTGTAAGTATATTCCCCTTTTTCTGGGGACCAGTGAAATTTCTCGCGGACCACCACTTTGGCGACTGTTCTGTTTAAACTTAATATTATCGTATTTGAGTAATTAGGGTTCATAAGGTGCAAAATCTACTCATGGTGTGGCATGGAAGTCGGAAAAACTAAATTTACTAGCTAAGGCATAGTCATCACTTGATTATAACCGAAAATTACCATTAATTTTCAAACGGCTATAATATCGAAGTGGTCGTGTTAACGAGCTCGTACTCGACGTTATTAGTATCATTAATGAGCTGGTATATTGGTTATTGACGCTGACTGCGGTGCCATATGACCTGGGTTTGAATTCTGGAGAAACCATGGGTGTTTGTAAATGTATAGTGCCGTCGTGGTATGTGGGGGATACTCTAAATAGCCGTGGAGTCGAAAGTCCTCTCGTGAGGAAGGGGAAGAGAGGTGGGAGGCCCCTGACCACCCCAAGAGTTTTCTCCCTCAAAATTGGGGTGGAACTGAGCAACTTAGTTCTGTGCCCTGCATGGTGCTCAAAGCTAAGGCTAACGACAGGCGTAAAAATCTAGCCCCTAGCCGCGAGGAATTTCGTGGACCTTGATCTGATGTTACTGTCGATCAGGTAGCATAAGTAACAACACAACAGTATTATTAATGTAATTGTTTCTGTCCAGTTGCGGGTTCGAATCCCTAGACTTGTCTTTTTTTACAAGACTCAAATCCTCGCGTTGATGAAGTGTGGTAGTTCGATATGGGATGCATTCGGGTGTCCTCATCCCTTGATCATAGCTCAAAATTACGAGGAATTCTGACAAAACTGTAAGTTGCTTTCGAGCGAGAGTTTAATAGACAATTGTTCAAATTCATACCTTCACAATTCTCTCGTGAGACATTAATTCGAAAATATTGTATTTAATTTACACTGTTTCAAACAACACTTTATTCTTATTTCTTTAAAAAAAAATTTAGAATGTTTATATTTTCTCGTAAGATTAAGAATGTTCCATGTTTACTTTTTCCATTGCGTCTCGGTGACATTTTTCAGTGATAGTAAATTATAATAACTTCGCACTATAAAATAACACGAGGGCTATGTCAAAAATTTTGAGGCGTGATCAAGTGACGAGAACAACACCCGAGTTTTTGGAATGCATAAAATTAATTCACTAATACAGTGCTCCTCAGACTTTCGATATGTAAACGTAATTTCCCCATCGCTCCCCTCCCCTTCCCCACCATACAACAACAATGTTTTGATTTCAAGCATACTTTTCTTTAACGCTAAAGCTACAGTGGACTTTATCATTTTCAAAGTCACCGGCATGTATAAACATCTCACTCAGCCAAAGCTTTTTCCACCGGACGTATATATACGTCTTTCTGAAGTATGATCTTTTCTAGACACTGCATCCATAAAGTTATTCTGAAGTCTTTGAATACAACAAAAGGACATTGACATTGTTTGCGAAGAGTTCACTTCAGGGTATTTGCTTATGTGTGTGTGTGTGTATTCCTTTATTCCCATCCCCAATACAGCACATACGCGTGCCTACGTGGAAAACGGTGACATTGAGGAGGGAACCGCATAACTTTTTAACGAGAGTTAAAGAATTATAAAACGTACAAATTATTGAGATAAGTGTTAAATTTTGTATATAGTTTTGCGTATGACAAGCCCACATGGAGTCACTGTTAATTATTAAACTTGTTCTTAACTCGGTATCGTTAAATTAATTATACAGTACATTGTACAGTACTGATACATTTATAAGTGTATTACATCAGTGTAAATGTGCATTTTATTTTTTTTTATTATATCAAAATGTATATTTTGTTTGTTTACTTTCAGTAAATTAATAATTTTTTAAAAAATCTTTTGTTTTCGGTATTTTAATATGCTCGCGTGTCCCTTGTTGAGTTATTATGCACCCTGAATTATTATTGTGTTCGCATTATTTTTCACGTATATAAACATAGATAATTTAATAATAATGCAATTATCAAATACGCCTACCTTAGAGGGATGAAAAATGAACAAAGTTACAGGAATCGCGCCTGATGCTGCGGGTCGCTGTAATGCAACGCCGCTCACTTCTAAGTGTGCATAAAAAAGGAAGCAACTCAATAGAAACAGTTATGGGATATATTTGTTGCAAAACACTACACTAAAATCAAAAAGATTGCGCAAGATAATTGTATTTTGTAATGAGTCAAGCCGGCCGCAAAATTATTCAAGGTGGGCCACATGCGGTCGTGGTTGGCCACCCCTATCTTAGAGGGATGAGCCTGAACCCTGACACATTTTTATACATATTACTTGGGGAGAGGGAGACGAATTATTTTTACAAATTAAAATTTTTTCTGAAAAAAAAAAAGTGCTATGAATGGGAGCAGTGTGAAATGTTTCTCAGTCTCCTCATTCATTATCTCGTAACTGAAATTACATTACCGGGATAGCGTAAAAAGTTTCAAACAAATATATTTGACTATCGTATCAGCCTAAGAAATTTTCATTTAATAAGTTTTCCAAAAGAAAATGTCAGTTATATGTAGAACTCTGTACATAGTTTTTCAATAAAATTAAATTCTTATGAAATCTGTCATTGAGATAAACAAAGAGTTTTTCGAAGATATTTCAAGAAATTCTTGTTTTTCTTCAAAGTTATTTGTGCGTACGCCTTTCGAATCTCTTCCATATTCAAGTGTGTACTTATAAACATGTTTCCAATCCCCTTGGAGCAGGGACAAAGTCCATTGGACCCCTCCGCAAAATAGCGTCACACACCAGGTCTCGATCTTCAAACAACTGTCGCAGGGAAAGTCCCCAGTAGTCCAGAAGATTAGCAGGAACAGGTACAGAAAGACTTTACCCCTGCATTAAAGTCATACTGCGCAGGTGGCTGCTTCTAAAGCGTGCCAAAGCCGTCTGATGAGCCCTGGAACTCCTGCACTGTATAGATAGGCCAGGACTCTTAGCTGCGTACCAGTGGTGAGCAGGAGGGTTTCGCCAAGTCAAATTCATTTTAGTTCTGTGGAGGGAATGAATTTTCGGATGACGGTAGAGTGGAGTTTCAAAATCAACTTTTTTAATTACCAGTTAATTTTTTTTCAAATTTGCAGGAAATGTGTAATATGTTACTAGATATCAATGTAGGAATTTTAGTCAAATTTTTTTAATAGTTTCTGAGATATTAAAATGTTTAATTTTAATTGTAACGAATAATTAACGTAATTCAAAATGCTCCATGAGCAACCAGATTCAGTCCACGCTGCCAATATTCTCTCATAATGTTCAATTTATACATAAAAACAAAACTTAGTGAAGGTTTTTTAATATTTCTCTTTTTACAAAATTAAAAACTTATTTATGTTGAAAATTTCATTTTTTCCCCTTAAAAACTAGCTAAAATAGTTATATTCTCTGGGTTTTATTCTTTTCCATTCACTTAAATAAAAAAAACATTCACTAGCATATATTTATACACCAATAGAGAATATTTGTGCAAATTTTCACTGCAATTGTAAAGAATGCGTTGCGCAGGGAGCATTTTAAAGTTATTGAAACGACAAAAATTACAATTCCCTTAAATGGAGGTCTTAATGATTATCATGATTTTAAGTCCTCAATCACATTTGATAAAAGCAATTATTACTACAATTGAGGAATACCATATTATTTACAACTTATATACTGATTTTCTTTATGATATTATAATAAATATACCTATAATATATATATATATATATATATATATATATATATATATATATATATATATAATTTTATATATATATATATATATATATATATATATATATATATATATATATATAATTTTCAGCAATAATCAAACTTTCATTAGAAAATGAAAAATGTAATATTTTGATATTATTGAAAATATGACTGAAAATGTATTTTAAAGTCAAGCAAATTCTAAAACTTTATATGCAACATATCTAAATGAACAATAATATAAATAATAAAATATGTCTGCTTGATCATAAGATTACTAGTTTTATTTATTAATAACTTACCATTGTAATAGTAACGTGATTTCAAACAAAAGGGTGTTTTTTTAGAGGTATAGAACCTTTATAAATTGCAATAAACAACGATGTATTATTCGATTGACATGAATTTTTTTTATTCGAAAGATAGTCTTGTGGCATTACATTTTAAATATGATTTCTGGCATAGGACTGCCACGGCTGACTCGGATGTAGTCCAATCTGGACGTCCAAATCTTGATGACTTTTTCCAACATTTGTGGCCGTATATCGGCAATAACACGGCGAATGTTGGCTTTCAAATGGTCAAGCGTTTGTGGCTTATCCGCATAGACCAATGACTTTACATAGCCCCACAAAAAATAGTCTAGCGGTGTTAAATCACAAGATTTTGGAGGCCAATTCAAAGGTCCAAAACGTGAAATTAGGCGGTCACCAAACGTGTCTTTCAATAAATCGATTGTGGCACGAGCTGTGTGACATGTTGCGCCGTCTTGTTGGAACCACAGCTCCTAGACATCATGATTGTTCAATTCAGGAATGAAAAAGTTAGTAATCATGGCTCTATACCAATCACCATTGACTGTAACGTTGTGGCCTTCATCGTTTTTGAAGAAGTACGGACCAATGATTCCACCAGCCCATAAAGCGCACCAAACAGTCAGTTTTTCTGGATGTAACGGTGTTTCGACATACACTTGTGGATTAGCTTCACTCCAAATGCGGCAGTTTTGTTTGTTGACGTAGCCATTCAACCAGAAGTGCGCTTCATCGCTAAACAAAATTAGCTTACGAAAATCAGGAACAATGGCAATCTCGTTTTGTGCCCATTCGACGAATCTACGCCTTGCTTGATGATCGTTTTGATGAATTGCCAAACCAAACCTAGAATAAATCACTTGACAACTGTTAAATCGGTCGCCATCTTGGAAAGTAATGCCAACTTAAACTTCTATACCTGAAAAAACACTCTTTATTTACATCCAAATTTTAAAAATAGGTAATACAAAAATTGTCCAGCCCCATTACTGATGCCATTCTTTTCCCTATTTTTGTCTTTTTTTTATATTTTTGATTTTTTTTCTCCTTTTTTATATTGTTCTGAAGCTTTTCACTTTCTTTGAGACAACCTTCGGTTATCGCGTCTATGGGCAATTTTTATTGCAGCTTCTCACATTTCACTATAGTTTAATTTTAACGTTTCAACATAGCCAATGTTTACTTTGCTGACCGCTGCTGTTGCTGTGGTACCTACAATTGCAATAACAATTCGGGGTTACACAAGTATAAACATAATTTTCTTTACTTATCAAATTTTATTCTCTCAGATTCGTCAAAAAAAATGTAGAACAGCTGACACCGAACGTTGTATAATGATAGTAGGAATGTCAATTGTGACCGACTCCCTGATGGGGAGAAAGCTAAGATGTAAAAACACATCAAATTTTATAATTTATTATATACTCTCACTTCGAACCCCCTTCAAGTTCCAACATAATAGAATACTGATATTAAATTTACAGAGTACAAATAAGGAAATAAGATACGTTAAAATGAAATACCAAACTCACTCTCAATAATATTTCAGAGAATATACACCAAATATTTTAGAACAAAATACATATATATATACTACCTGCATGGCCCGGCGTTGCATGGGCTATCTCTACTGTTATCAATTTTCCCTTTCTTTCACAAAATCAGAACTTTCATTACTCATTTTCAAAATGACTTCCCCTCCTCCTTCCACCTCTTAGTCCGGAGTTGCTCGGGCTTTCTATTTTCCTCGTGACAACAGCATTTCTGTCTGTGTGTGATTGTACGCGCACAATGTGAGTGATTTCTAAAATTATGTCAAAAAATTTCCCTTTTTCGAAATTTTATCTATTCCACTTATTTTTGATTTAAGACAGGTTTCTTTCTCCTCTATAGCCCGAACACAGTTTTTTAGTGTAAAATTATTGTTCTATCTTCCCCTCCTTCTCACAGATAAGATATAGCTTCAAATTTCGATGTATGACTTATAGAAGAAATATTGCGTTAGAATTAAAAAATTATTAATATGAAGCAAAAATAGAAAACGATTCTGATGCTAAGAGTAAAACAAAAAACGTTAATCATTTTTTAATACTAGTTAGTTTCTAAGAATCTAAAATAATAAAATAGATTTCAGATTTTCATGAATCAATCAATCGTTACATATAGTTAACTTGAAATGTCTCTAAAATGTATTTTGATCCAAAATAATAGACGATGTACTTTTTAATTAATAAAGAATTTCTTTAGTAATGAAATAATAGAAATAATCCTTTTATAAAAACATATATATTTATTGAAATCAAATTTCTATAAGTAATTAATAAAAGAAAAATTTACAGATAGCTATTGAAGCGATTGCTTTTGTAATCAAAAGTATGAAACAAGAATAAAGAATGTAATTATAATTAATTAATTAATACGGATATTTAAGGGAATTTTTTTCGCTTAATTTTGCAGCCACCGGAAACCCAAAAGTACATTTTTTTTTAAAAGAATAGTTTATGTATGGAAATAAACAGAGAAATAGACATTTTCGAAATTACAAAATTATTAAATCGCGTTTAAAAAACTTCTGAAAAAAAAAAAAGAAGTTCCGAAAATAGTTAAAAAAATTTTCAAGTAATTAAATTGAAAGAAAGATATTATTGTTATTTTAACCGTAATTTTTAAGATATTTTATCAATCTTTGTACACATTACGTATAATATTGTTCTACACGTGGAAAAAAAGAAAAGCATGAACATTTTTTAGTGTAAAATATTTTTTCATTAACGAGAAAGAAAGTTCAAGCGGAACAACTTATAATTCGTATACAAAAAAGAAACCGATTTCGACTCATTTTTTATTTTAAAAAAATTGTAAAATAATTATATTGAAAGAAAGATATATATATATATATTATATTAATTTTTAATTAAAATTATTTATATACAAAAATTTTGTTGTTTTCTAAAAACAGAATTTTTTTCCGATATTCTCTGCAGATAGCACCACGATGCATTTTAGTGCGTTTTAAGGGTTTTAATTAATCTCTTTTTAACTAATTGGAATATCGGAATATAAATGGTCAAAACGGATTCCTCAGATTATTCCCGAAATTTTGATACCTTCTGCTAGTTTCTAAGTCTTGTGGTTCTTGGGAAAATTGGGATATATACATCCCTACATAGATACATTTGTTTACCTACGAATTTTAATATATAAGATTATTAGCTTTTTTATAAAGATATTCTAAAATCGTTTATAGAGTTGCAAATCGATGAAAATCTCAGTGACTGGAGTGAGAGAGAGAGTGACAATGAATGTCGCTCTGTTCAGCTACACGAGGACATTAGGTGACGGATCTCGTAATTTTGAACTATGATCAAGTGGCGAGGACGACACCTGAGCTGGCAACCCTATCTTAACTTCCACACCACTCCAATGAGAAGACGTTTGAGCCTCAATAGATTTACGGGTATCAATACTTCCACATGACGGCTAATAACTAGATGATAAATGTCGAATATTCCTTTATTTTTGGAATCAATTTCCAACTATAATCACATTTAGTTTCTATACCGGGTGAGAAAACTCTCTACCAAATTTTCAATAAATATAGTTCCACCTTTACAATTAGATTCAGTAATTAATTTTTAAACTTTTTTTCATGATTACACACGATAAATCTTTTTTTAAAATATTTTCTGACACAAATACAAAATTATTCATTAATTAAGAAAAAAAGTTTTTCAAAAATGTAACAGTCTTTGAGTATTTTGTTCTATACATTTTTCTTTAACTAGCCTATCCATTTAAATTCTAAAAAAATTGGTGTAATTGGGTAAAAAATCTTCTGATATAAAATCTGAATCCCCCCACGTAACAACTCAACATTAGAATCATGTGTTAAATTGAAAATCACAAACTATACCCCTGATATTGCGTCATTAAGTATAGCTTTTTAGAAGGGCAAAATTTTCATTAAAATCTTAATTTTTTTATTTAACTATATTAAAGGAATGCTTATATTTTATGTTATTTATTTCTCATTTAATTCCTTCTACTAGTTCACTTTTTTTCAGTCGTTAATAAAAATACTTTCTATTTATCCATTGAAGTTCAAATACATCTTTTTAAACAAGAAGTGGATGACACTTGATGTTAATACCATTGTTGATGCTTTTTCAAATATTAATTCATTCATTAAATTTTAAAAATGAATAAAAAGTAACAAGAATAATAGTCCAACAGCATATATGTGGCCGCGGTAGCCGAGTGGTATAGGTATCCGATCGTGGGTTGCTTTGTCACGAGTTCGAGCCCAGTACCACTAAAGACCCGCCGTGTAGGGCAGCGATGCACGCTAAATCTGTCGAGAGCTGAAACGTCCTCCCGTTGGTGTGGTGTGGTAGTTAGGAGAGGGGGTGCCAGCTCAGGTGTCGTCCACGTCACTTGACCATGGTTCAAAATTACGTGGTCCGTCGCCAAAAGCCCTCGTGTAGCTGAACAGCGCGACGTTAATCTTCACTCACTCACTCACCCAACAGCATATATAGAAAGAAAAATCGTTCGTTGTGCCCCTGTTGAGCAATGAATAGCGCGTTGGACTTTCAATCCAAAGGTCGTGGGTTCGAAACCCTCCTGGGCTGCCCTAATTGCTGAGAATGTGATTTCTTTTTTACAATATTATTTTATAGGAATAATTAAATTCAATAAATGAATAAATAGTAACAAACAAAAAAATAGTCTAACACCATATATAAAAAGGAAAATGAAAATTGCAAGGAAAATTGCTTTCTAGTTTGTCACTTAATATTGTAAGTCTGTCATATGTATATACATATTTATATTAATGGTAACTATTTAATAAAAAGTAACTAAAATAAAAAAATTTCTTTGTTGACCTAAGAATGTATTAAATATCATCCAAAGTATAATTTTTGAACACATATCCTCACTGGAAAACATTTTTCTTTTAATTAATGTGTAAGAAATGTGCATTTTTTTTATTGATGAGTTAGTACACTAAATAATAAGTTATTATGAAATAATGCTGCTCTCTCTATCTGTTGTTACTAATGCCACCTATCTGACGAAGTCAGATCGAGGCCCAAGAAATCCATCGCTGCAAAGGGCTACAAGTGCGCTTGTTGTTAGCCGTAGCTTTGAGCACCATTCAGGTAACAGTACATTTTGACTGGGTTCTACCCAATTTTGAGGGAGAACATGTTAGGGGTGATCAGGGGCCTTCCAGCTCTTGGCTGCTCTCTCTTAAAATAATTAAGTACATGTGGGAAATAAGCAATGCATATTAGAAATATTTATGATATTGATCCCGTTTTTACATCATCGTGAGGTAGGAAGCTTGATACTTTTTTATAGAGTTATCACCAAGAGCGATAATTCTCTTCATCGCAATCTTTTACATCGTAAGAGAAATCTGATGACAGAACATCACGGACAGACTCTCCTTTTCCATCACTGTGAATCGCATAGAAGCCTCAAATGTTTATACTGCAACAGAGGTCATGAACTCGAGGCCTACCATTTCTTACGCGCTAACGAAAAGAGAGAAATTTTAAGAAAAAAGGGGATGTTATTTGAGCCATATACCCGGTCATAGAGCAATGGAATGCGCGAAAAGAGTCATGTGCTATTTGTAATGGCTCCCACCATTTCACAATGTTTTCGAAATCGGCATGGTGACGATTTCTCTCCAAAAAGTGACACAAATAATATAGTTTCAGCAGTATTTAAAACAGAAGTAAATAGTGTATTAGTACAAATATGTGCTGAGTTAATAGATAACAAAAATGAACAAGAAGCTGTTAGATTATTCTTAAATAACGGTTCACAAAGGAGTTTTGTTTTAAAGAGTACTTCTGAGAAATTTAACTTTTCAATTCTTAGAAAAGAAAACCTTTCCATTTGCACATTTGGTGCTAAAGAAACTGAAATTAAAACCTTAAATATGGTTAAAATAAAATTGAAAAATAGGGATGATGCAAATTTGTGCATTGCAATAGAAACGGTCGAGACAGAACATATTTCGATTACACATTTACCAACCCCTGATAAAAAATTTATATATTAAAAAAATGTACAATTAGCTGATTCTTATGAATTTAGCGATAAAGATATATCAATTCTTATCGGCGCGGACTATTATTATCAAGTAGTTGCAGGTAGAATTACACGTCTTAACAAATATCTTGGAGCAATAGAGACATTATTTGTGTCAGATCGGGAGGAACTTTTAACAATGAGTTTTGTTAATGAATTCAATATTTCGAAATAGCTTAGCGAATTTTGGAAATTAGAGAATTTAGGAATAGAAGCAGAGCTGACATTTTGAAGCACTATTTGTTTATTGCATATTTTTGTAAAATATTTGTTTACTTTAAAAATTATAGTGAGAAATTTTTGTATTTAACAATACTTGTCCGCACTCTAAAATTTTGCCACCCTGCCTAAATGCGATCCTGTGTTTACATAATGGATATAAATCTTCTCTCTTAAAAATTATAGGTGGAAAATTCATATACACTAGCAATTTTTTATTAAGGAATATAATTTTTTTAGTATGTAATTTTATGTCCAAAATTGTATTAAAATTATAAAAGTGCAGAAAACTTTTTTGATACCAGTTTACAGAATGTCAGGTATCACTTTGTGTTGTCCCTTGTTTCAAAATCAATTATACTAATACTAATATTTAACTTTTTTTCCATTTGCCAGAGATAACTCGGGATAGTAAACTAATATTAAAACTTAATGATTTTACGCATGTAAAAAATTGAGAAATCAACTTAAAACCTACATATTTTGTTTTGTTTCGTTTCATTGTATATAATAATAAAATAAAAAAAGATGTGATGATTTTTTGCAATTTTTTCTAAAAAAATGTGAAAGGGAAGCGGCTAAAGGATTAAAGAGAAGGAGAGAGAGAGATTTATGGTTCTAAGTAATGAGGCAGGGGAAAAGTTTCTACTGTTTATCAAAATATATATATACAGTCGAACCTCCATATAACGAACCTCTATATTGCGAATTATTCTACATAGCGTTTTCCTGGAACCAAGCGCATTTCAGGATTTCCTTCATAAAATAACATCCCTATAGTGAAGACCATTTTCAATACAACAAACATTTTTTCTTGTGATTCGATTTTTTTCTCTTTTTTTTAAAGTAGTTCCGGAAAAAAAAATTTAAGTTATTCTCTCTTAATACATTTTATGGTTCTCATAAATCTTGAACTGCTTTTTTTTGTGTTTAGCTCTCGCCGAGAGCAATAGAATTATGGGAGTTTCATCCAAGAAGAATTAATTTTCATTAGAAACATCTTCGATATCCTTTTTCACCCTCAGTGGAATTGTATCGTGTCCCCGTGTCCTTGAACTAATTTCCGTTCATTTGTAGTGTTGATCAGTCGTAGTGGTAACTTCGTTTCTGATAGCTCGTAAGTGCTTGAGCATGAAAATTCTTTTTAATTTTTCAGAAAGTAGATAAAGGCGTCAAAAAGAAGACATGGCCTTAAAATTAATATTCCTCCAAACAGCTTATCAACTATTATAAAAAATCGAGATAAACTTGTAATGGTCTCTGGGGACCTCACTTTGAGAACTAGAATAATTATGAGATATAAAAGAACCAGTAGCCATTATTATAATTAACTTTCTTTATTTGATTATCTTTCTCAAATAGAATCAAAGACTTATTAACAACAACAATGTGAATACTATGAGGTTTTAATTATTATTCTTTAAATTAACTCAATTAATTAATAATCCAATTAATTAATTCATTAAATAACGATCACGCAGAAATTACCACGATTAGAGATCCCAGAATTATATTCAATAATGTTCTTAATGAACATTTAACTTTAATCTCACTTTTAAAACTTTAATGAGACTTTAAATACAATTTTATATTTACCACTCGGAATCTCAATTCTTCATAAGATTAATTTATATTCCACTACAATATTTCAATTCAAAATCACTATAACTCTATGCTTCAATATCTATCTCCTACTGCTCTAACTTTACTATTTCGTTTGACTTAAATACTGAATCTAATCTACATAACAAGTAATCCTGTCCGCTCTTTGGAGTTGATTGGAAATAGGTAGGGAATTAAATTTCCCTAAAAGGTCGGTTCAGAAGGTTAGTGATAAAGTTCCGTATAGATTCGTCACAAACTTCAAAATTATGATTCATTGAATTCTTGTTCAAAGATAAACTTCAAAATTATGATTCATTGAATTCTTGTTCAAAATGTAGAAGAACATGTGTCTATGAAGATTTCGACGAGGCAGTTTTGAAGTGGATACATACAATGCAAGATAAAAATCTCTGAACTTTTCGTAATAGAGAAAGCTTTTCCATTTGTGAAGGTATTGGGATAAGACCAATTTCTACGAAGCAATGGATGACTAGAAATATTTAAGAAAAGTCACGGAAAATAGCGCCTGAAGGTATTTTTGGTGCATTGCAAAGATATGAAACGTATTATGAGAAACAAAGTACTTTTTCAAATAAAAAAAACTCAAATAAAATTAACATGTTTTATGCGTAATTAAATTTAAGGACGCATGTGGCGATGTAAGTTTAAAAAGTCTTACATAAAATAATGTATGCTTAAAATTACTTGTATGCTTGAAATTAGAAAATGCCTTTAAAGCTCACTAATTTTAAAATAAAAGGATTTTCTTTTGAAAATACAGTGTATATTCCTCTCAACATTATTATTTCTCTTTTTCTTTCTTTTTTTTTTCGATGGATAAGATATATAAAATAAAGAGATACCAATTTACAAAAAGGAGTGTGTAATTACTTTTTTTTAAATATATGGTGTTTAGGAACTTAAAATTTGTTTTATGGGGTTTATAAAGCATATTGATAGATGAACCTCTAAATAGCGAATTTTCCATGTAAAGAACTTTTTTTCTGGATATAGCGACTTCGCTATGCAAAGGTCCAACTCAGTGGTGCACACAAATAGGGTGTCTTAGGAACTCCCCAATAGCTCTTGATTTTTTTTTCCGATTGGTTATAATTCTATGTATATATTACGTAAAATTTAATCATGTGTTTATTAATCATTAATTTTATAGAGATTAATGCTAATTTTTTATTCAATAATTAATTTTGTATTGTTTTTGTTCCCGAAAATCGACAAAAGAATATGTTGGGCGGCATATTGGAGCATGATACCAAAAGGGTGGACTTTCGACCCTGGACCGCCCCCTTGAAAAATTCTTGTGTGCGCTACTGGTCCGACTGTATATATATATAATTATAATAACAATACTCTCCCATTTTACATTTCTTTTGAGGTCCAAGAAAAAAATTTCCGTTGAATTATCGAGTGCTTGTTTAAAATGTATTTCATTTTATAATTAAATATACATATTTGCTATACGTTTATAATTTTTACATTTTTTTAAAGAATTTCATTTTACAAAAATAAGTCCTTTGTAACTGAGTTCGATGACAAGCTTAATATTTATGTATATATCACAAAAGAAAATAACGGAACTTGGAACAGTTACTATTAAAAAAGATTAATTTATAGAAGAAAAGGCAAAATTGAAATCATAAGATTTAACTGTTTAAAATAGAAGAATAAAAAAAAAATTCTGATTGTATGACTATTTTCTGATGGAATATACATTATTTTTTTATAATGCTCCAATTTTAGGATAGATAAATAAAAAAAAAAAAAAAAGAGTCAATAAATAATAACTCGCATGAAGTTAATAAAGTTTTCAACAATTCTGTAGGGTATCACTCATTATAACTACACTACATACACATGGCAAGAAATTATTAGATATATTTTAGAGCGAGTAACAATTTATGAATCAATGAGCAATAACACTTCTAATAAGAATATACTCATAAAATCTATAAGAAATTTATATATCTTAATCTATAAGAGAAAAAAAAATCTAAAAATACGTTTCTTATATTGACTTAATCATGATGATTCAGAAAAGAAAAATTAAAAATTCACAATAAACAACAATTTTTTTAATACTGGGAAACAATAAGGCAGGTTGCGTAATGTCTCATTTCGGAAGTTGAAGATAGAGTAAGAAGACATGATTCATAAAACAAATTGTAAACCAAAAACATTAATCATAGAATATAAATATCGAGATGCAAAAATTAAATAAAAAAAAAATGAAATCTGTACTAAGAAGTCTATAAAAGTTGTGGACACTAAAAGATATTTTACCAAGTATTCCACTTAAGGGGGGGAAATACAATATTTAAAACCATATATATATAGAGAGAGAGATTTTTTTAAGTATACGAAGGCTTTTTTTTTTTTTTTTTTGTAGCCTAACTTTTCAGCAGTTTTTTTTTTTATTAGTAATTTTTTTGACTAACAGTTATGCTAGGTTTTGAAAATTTATTATATTATTCCTATAAGAACAAGTAGCAGGTATTCTAAAAAAATTACAGTTCCGATTTATTAATTTTTATTTGCTGAAAACATTAAATTTTATAGAAAATTGCTAGTGCAAGAACACGTTTGAAGAAATTAAAGCTGTGTAACACACTGTTTAATTCGAAGACCGAAATGTAGATGGCGGTACTTGTAACGGAAGTGTTACCGAGCGAAGCCCTGTATTATCGCCAGAGAGAGTTGAGAACTGAATGAGTAAACGTTAATCGTCTCGCTGTCCAATCCTGGACTGTGTAATATATTTAATTTCCCCTTATTTCCTTTAAATGTTTAACCTGTATTGCGTCTAAATGTCTGTCCATTGTAACTGTGTTATATTATGTCATTAAACTATTTTAAATACCCCGAGATTCTGTCAAATATTTTGGTTTACCCAGTAATGACGTAAGAGGACCGTTACAAATTGGCGCCAAACGTCGGGCCGATCCGAACACAATTCCTAACTTTCTCTGGCTTTTTCCACTTACGTTTAGGTATTGAAGTGTTGTCACCCGACAACAGGTTTCGCAACCCTGCGAATAAATATTGTTTTCGCCCAGAAAACCTGTGAACAGATAAGTGTTGTTTACTCTAAATACTCTTGCTCTGTTACTCTGTATAAGAACAGTGATTATATATATTATTGCTCTTAGTATGTATTGTGTGTTACAGTATAGAGTAACGTAATTGAAGTTTAAGTGATATTTTCACTTATTTATTTGTCAGTATTAATACTTTTTTGAAAACGAAATTCTATTGTTTGTTCTTATTAAAGCTAATTGAAGGTTATTTATGAATGTATATTTTCTTACTAATTAAGAATTTTATGCCATTAACATATGTATATACTTTTCTTATCAAGAAATTATTGCGATTTGTATTTATTCAAATAATTTCACTTTGATTCTTGTTTGAATACTAAACTTTTAATTAAATTTTAAGTTGAATGCAATTTTTATCATAATATTTTTTTTAACTTTTTATGTCTAATATAAAAATAATTATTTTGTGAAGTACATGATTTATTACGAAGTATTACTATAACATTTGAAAACTTGTATGTTTTGATAAAGTATAAACATTTATGCTTTTTATTTAAAAATTTTTGGAAAATAATTTCAAGTACTTCTAAGTGTAAACAAGTTTGTAATAGTGTTAATTTCGGAGTGGATGAAATAATTTATGAAAGGTATTTCTATTTAAACGTATATGAATTGTTTTTGATTAAAAACATTTTAATTGATTTAATTTAACGAAAACGAAATTTTTCTTTGATTTAATTTAAATGATTTCGTGTTAATTCCTGATACTCTTTTGATTAATAATGAATATTATTGAAATATTATTATTTTGATTTTGAAGTACGAAATTAGAAGATAGTTGATATTGAAGAATTTGTTTCATTTTTTTAAATCTCATTAATATTGATGTGAAAATTTATTAGCACATTTTGAAATTAGAGAATTATATTGTCATTCAGGAAGAGTGTATTATAGTATAGTGTATTTTTGTATGTATCGGAAACTTTAAGTGCATAAGTATTGTTTGACTATAATATTTTCAGATCACAGAATTAACAGTTTTGAGTGAACTTTAATTCATTAACTTTAATTGAACTTTACTAAATTCACTTTGAAATAGTCTAAAAGTGACGAAAAATTGCTTTTTTCGGAAGGTCCAGAAAAAAAGATTTACGAATGTTGGCAACAGAATTGGTCTGGCTCCGTCGGACAATCTCAAAATTATTGAATTAAAAGATCTCATAAGCAACAGCGATAGGTATGATGAGGAATTCGTCAAAGATGTGCTCAGCGTCATTGTGGAAGAACGTACTGCAGCAGAAAAACAAAAGGCTGCGGAACTGGAGGAGAAACAGAAAGCCGTGGTTGTTGCTCAGCAACGAGAAAGAGAATTCGAACTGGAAAAAATGAAAATTCAACTTGAAATGCAGAAGCTGTCACAAGCACCTGTTACAAGCCAACAGCTAGAAAACCCAAAGCTTGAGTTAAATAGAATTATTCCGAGATTCAATTCGAAGGAAGATGAAATGGGTCTATACTTGACAATTTTCGAACGCCAAGTGAAGTTCTTGAACATCCGTGAAAAAACTTGGACAGCATACCTGATTCGCTCATTGCCACCTGATATAGCTCAGATCATCGCAAGAGAGGATGAAGAGGATGCTCAAAACTATGAAAAGGTAAAAGAAATGCTTCTCAAAAGATTTCGAGTTTCAGGGGATAGGTTTAGGCAGTACTTTTCCCAACAGAAGAAAAACCCAGATTCGACATGGCGAGACTTTTATTTCGAATTAAGTTCTTATTTTGAAGGTTGGATCAAAGAGTTGAAGATAACCACGTTTGATCAACTTAAAAGTCTAATAATTGCTGATCAGATAAAAAGAAAAAACGCCAGCAAATATCAAAGAACATTTTATGGATATTTGGGCGGATTTGAAGGATCCTTTGGAATTGGCTGAGAAGTTGGACGCATATGACAACCTAAGGCCTGGAATGAAAAGTAATTCAAATCAGACTTTCAAGAAGAAAGAAGAATTCAGGAAACCCTTTCCATTAAAGAAAAATCAACCTGTTGGAGGATCCCATGAATACCACTCATCTGGACCCTCTAGAACTGTCCCTAGATCCCCACGTTTCAAAAATGAAGGAAGAAACCCTATACAGTGTTACAGATGTGGGATTCCTGGAGTCATCAAGTCAAAGTGCCCTAAATGCACGAGAGCTAATGAAATGGAAACAGCAGTGCACTGTGTATGACGTTATTCAACTTGAATTCAAACTTGTATCCATCCCACAAGTGTGATTGTTCTCAAAATTTTTGGAGAAAAGATTTCTGTATGTGCTGATACCGGTGCTTCCCATACCATTGCAGGTGAAAAGATGTTTAAATTCCTACAAGAGCATGATGTCACCTTTACGAACAAGAGGATTTCATTTATGATGGCTGATGGAATTCGACAGACCATTATGGCTCTGAGTACTGTCGTCGATCTGTGCATTGAAGGCAAAGTTATTCCAACAGAATTTCTGGTATTGCCTGAAGCCAAAGGAACTAAGACTTTGCTAGGATTGGATTTCCTCAATACGGCTCGTATCGTCCTTGACGTCCAGGGTGGAAAATGGCACTTTTCCGGAAATCCTCGGAAACAGTACAAATTCTTCGACATTAGAAGATATAATACTCAGCGCATTCGAACTTCGAGAGGATGAGGGTAAAAATCTATCTCCAGAACAGGCCAGAACACTCAATATACTTCTGGATAGAAATGAGGCATGTTTACAACCAGGAGGAGAGCACACGACTTTCATTGAACACCGTTTTGAATAGGGTGATCAACCCCCAATAGCAACGTATCCCTACAGGATGAGAAGAAGAAACAAGATTGTCAGAAGGAAAACTTCGATCGACGACGAAGAAGAAAACATTACAAACCTGATGACAAAATTTGGGTGACCATTCATCCCATAAGTCGTAACAACAGGAGCAGGAAATGCATGCCCAACAGAGAAGGTCCTTACCTCATACTCACCTTGAGATCACCAGTAACATATGAGATTGCCGACCCGGCCAACCCAGACCAAGCCCTTGGAACTTATCATGTTTCTGCCTTAAAGGACTAACAGGAACCTGAAACAGAAGGAAACACCGGATTTGTTGCTCTTCTAAAGAAAAGAGGACGCCCCAAAAAAGAAAGTATCTCCTGGTTCCGAGCCGAGACGTCAACGGAACCAAAGAGGGAGTCTGTAACACACGGTTTAATTCGAAGACCGAAATGCAGATGTTGGTACTTGTAACGGAAGTGTTACCAAGCGAAGCCCTGTATTACCGCCAGAGAGAGTTGGGAACTGAATGAGTAAACGTTACTCGTCTTGCTGTCCAATCCTGGACTATGTAATATATTTAATTTCCCCTTATTTCCTTTAAATGTTTAACCTGTATTGTGTCTAAATGTCTGTCCATTGTGACTGTGTTATCTTATGTCATTAACCTATTTTAATTATCCCGAGATTCTGTCAAATATTTTGGTTTACCCAGTAATGACGTAAGAGAACCGTTACAGCTGTAATTTAACAATATTTAATTCTATTTATTTTATTTAAGTAAAGGGACGGAAAGAAAGGAATCTAGACAGTGGCGTATCGCACTGCCTTGAGAGTATTAGGGCCCCCTACAAAGTCAGTTTTTGCACCCCAAGCTTTAATACGTACATGGCGTCAATAACGCTTTGTGCACCCCACAATGCGAGGGTGTATTTTACGCCCCTGAATCTATGTCAAAACCTTTAAAAAGGGATTTAATCAGAAGATTTTTATCACATAATCTCTCTAGCTGACAAGTGCTTACTTTTGTCATTGTATGCAATTTTTTACATGTCCAGTGCTGCAACGTAAGTTAATAACAAACAAGTATATTATCTAAAAAAATTTTTAATGTACCATGTTTCTGTAACGGACTAAAAGACTAAAAAGCATATTTTTTGTTTTCGTCTTTTTCGGTTTCTTCATCTTTCTCTCCCCATTTTCGGTTGTCGTTTTTTAATTCTTTTTTCACATTTTCATGCTTTGTCATTCACTTTTGAGCTATATGGTCCAGAATTCCAGCTGATCGGGAAATTAGTTTAAAATAAATTACAAAATTCGACCCGGACAGACATACAAGCCTCTTTGGGGGTTCGGGTTCACGATTAGAACTTCTTTTTCTGCATTTTCATGCATTGTCATCCACTTCTGAGATGTGGTCCAAATTTCAAGTGTGCAGCTCATCGGGAAGTTAGTTTCAAATCAATTATACCAAACGGATAGACAAGAAAGCGAGTTAATAAAAAAATGGTTATTAATAATTATTTTATTTATTTAAATAATTTCTTATTAAAATAACGACTAACTGGTAATTGGTAATTAATATTTAGAAGAAATATTCTTACTAATATTAGAAATGCTAAAGTTTGTATGTGTGCATTTATGTTTGTTGCTCTTTCACGCAAAAACAACTGAATGGATTTTAATGAAACTTTTCAATAATATAGCTTATATATCAAAGTAACACATAGGCTATTATTTATAAAGATATTGTGTAAAGGGTCCAAAATATAACGATAATTGTCAAGTAAGTAGGAAAAAATTCTGCCATCTGCTATTCTGGCGTGCGCTGCAAAAAAGGCCCATAGCAGCATATATCTCTCTATTGTGTGTGAAGCAAAACTTTCCCTTTTTGTTTTGTCTAAGCCAGGCGCTCGCTTGTAATTTATTGATTTGATAAGTGTAAAGTGAATACCAAAGTTTCATTCGACAAGTTACGGGCAGGACATGATACAAAAAATATGCATCAACAAGAAAATAATACAATATTATTATAAGAGTTTAAAAAAAACACCTCTGAGAGAGAAAAAACAGAGGAGGGGGGGGGACACGAATAGATTACGAAATACTGAAACAGAAAAATAGCTTATTATGAATCATATTGTTATTAAAAATAAAATGACCTAGAAGGAATAGGTTCTTATGTAGGTTTTTAAGATGTATGGTAAGATTTTTCACATAAGGAAGTTTATTTTCAAGTAACAGTTAGAAAAATGAAAAAATTGAAAAATAATATAATTTTTTCAATAAGTAAAGTTCGCAACACCATACAAAGGAAAGAATTTTAGCGGATTCTCAATAAGTTCAAAATTATTTTTAACTAAGTTGGCCTGATTACAGTTATGTTGCAACCTTTTATATTTTTATATTAAATGTGGGAGAAATTATCGCAAGTTCGACTTGCTTTGTGGTTAGGGTGCGAAGGCCCCGCTTGAGGTTGAGGGCCATGGTACACGGCACCGCTTAGCCTATTGGTAGCTACACAACTGTGTTCACTTGTACTTTCTGTTTCAGTTCTTAATGTAACTACTAACTTAATGTAACTAACTGTAGAAAACAAATTTAATTCAGTTGAATGAACTTGTTGATGGCTTTTTAAAAAAAATAAAAAGTCTTCCAAATTTTGACAGAATTATATTTCTGCTTACGATAGAATTATATCTGTAGTACAAATAAAACTATATATACGCGTAAAATAAAATTCTTCATTCAGATCTCTGAACCGAAAACCGTTATTTTTGGCAGAACGGAAACCGGAACATAAATGATATATATTTTTTATAGTTGAACCGGAACAAAAAATAAATAAATAAAATACAGTTCAAAGTCCTGGTTCTATATGTTTTAAAATCACTTAATCAAGGTATTATTCCAAGATTTAGAAAAAAAAAATGTACTCTTCCAGATCTACAGTTGATGAGGAATTTCATTTCTTTTAACTAAACAGTATTTCGATATACTATGTAGAAGTCTGATTTTTTTTCCCAGGAGCGCTTTTTTCTTATTTTTAAAGGTAGCATTTTTTTCTCCAAAGTATAGTACGCACACATGAATTTCGATCTTATTTTCTGTGTTCAAATTGTGCGTTATACGCCGACTTTTACCGGCCGTAATTAATTGCTTCTATAACTGTTACGGTTATTTTATTTCTGACGTATATGTTTAGTTTGTTGGGTTAACTAACAAATAATAATTTTTTTAAAAAAATTCTTACATTTTCGTATAATATTAGTGGTGTTTCGAAAATTTACAGAGTGCGTACTTTATACTTACAACGCCATTGGGCTCATAAATAACGAAATAAAATGGAAAGAAAGTACAAATACATTCTAAAAATATACCAGAACACACGTGAATATAAAGGTATATTTTTCTCAAAAACTAAACCCATTTCTGGATATTTTAAAATAAACTAGGGACTACTATAAATATATATATTTATTCTAAGAATGGAAATGTTGGAAAAAGAATTTTTTCTAAATGATTTCGTTAAATGTTTTCTGCTACGTATTATACTTTCTTGATTCTCTCCAATTGTAGCTATAATAAAGTGAATAATTAGTGTGTGAAAATTCTTGTAAGATAGTATGCAAAATCTAAATAAGTTTTTAAAAATTATAATTTAATGGCTAATTTTTATTTTTGCTCGAAAACGTATAATTTTATGTCATATTTTCGTATTAATCTTCGAACAGTAGCTTTACAGGAGGAAACATACTTTAGGAAAGGAGAAAATTTATGTGCTTCGAGTGACACAACACCGATCAGTAAATATTTCTTAAGATGAATCCAAATTCCATTAATGACTATATCTTCATTAAACCTGCCTGTTATAAAAACAAGTGGTACTCTATTTAAACCCTGAATGAAGATTTATATGTGTGAGCATGTTAGAAGAGAAAACCTCTAAAATAATTGCAAAAATTGAGAATTATGTGAATAAATGTGTCGATGATTATTTGAATGAATAATATGGATGTGATGTGGAAGTTAGAACAGTGAGATATTTCTTATTTAATAGCCACGAATCACTTTATTTATAGTATTTTATTAAAGATAGAAAATAAAAATTTAAGCATGCGTTTATTTATATAGTTAAGCTTATAATAGCTAAAACATTTGCAGTAAATTTAATTCTAAAATTTAAAAGGAAACAGAGTATTAGACGAATTTTTTTATAAATGTGAATAAATGAGTCTTTCACACACACACACACACACACATATATATATATATACATATATATATATATATATATATATATATATATATATATATATATATATATATATATAAAATATACATAAAAACAAATTACTAATTACAAAAATGAAACTAAGCTAATAATTTAAAATATCACTTGCTTGTACAAATTCATTCTGATATAAGAACGAATTCATTTATACATTTTATTTGTACATTAATATTACCAATAAATATATATTATAAAAAAAAACATAAATTTTCTTTATTTATAAGTGACTTCTTTTTTCTTACATTAGGATAAAACTTGAAACATGTAATTCATTTTCAAAGTATTATTAATCACAGTAAATGGATTATTAAAAACGTATACAACATTTTTTTTATTTGTAATTGAGTTCCTCATTTACTAAGCTCAAATATATATTTCTTCTACAAAATTAAATCCATTAAAAATATTTTGATTTACGTGAATGAAAAAAAGAACAGATTGTTATTTTTACAATGAAAATTTCATATGCAAGGGAATTTAACTATTATACTCAAGACACGGAAGAAAAAACTGCCTGAAAAACAATCTCCCAAATGGGAACAAAACTTTTATGTTTCAATGAACCACTAGGGCAGGGGTGGTGAACCTTTTTGGATCAACGTGCCATTTTTTCTAAAGCAATGTTTAATGAGTTATAGGCGCGCCATCAAATAACTTTTAGTTGGGATTATTGGGAAACTAATAAAACTAAATACGAACAAATCAAAATTCTTTATTTAATACGAAAAAATATTTTTGCACTGTATAGTAGGAAATTTTTTATTTATACATGTAATTTAAATTAAAGTAACATTAGTGTGACTTCTGTTGTTGTAGATTAGAGGACAAATAACTTATATCAGGATTATAAGATGTTGCTTTTAGCAGAATGCATGCTGAATTAAAGTCGTCTGCTAAACGGTTTCCAAGCGAGTCTTTGATGTAATTTTTTTTTATCTCTGAAAATAACGATTCACAGGCATCGGTAGATGAAAATCTGGTTAAAATAGCATAAGCCAGCTTCTTAAAACAGCTAAATGTGTCTGGAATCGAATTCCATGTTTCCAAAATTTCGTTACTGGCATTTTTACTTATATTGCTTGTTAATTTTCTGCTTCAATCAATTCCAACTTTTTCCTTGTTTTAATAAACTTTTGAATCCATATTGAATTAGACTAGAAATCAATCAGTTGCATTTCAAGTTCTTCATTTTCCAACCAATCGAATTGGAACAAGTTCAGTTTATCAAACGAAATCACATCAGGGTACATAATAAATATGAACGTTTTCAATAATTCCTTGAACTGAGAAAATTTCGCAGAAAATCCTTCGATTACAGAAACAATTATGGAATTAAATTCATCAATAACTGTTTTTTTCATTTCGTTTCTCTTGGGCATTTAAATCTTTGATAAGATCTTGAATATAAAGATCTTTGATTTCAAGTTTGGGAATTACTTGTATTTTCTTGTGAGAATATTGTTTCTGAAAACATACAGTTTAGCTTCAAAAGCGCGAATGAGATCAATCATGACGATAACTGTTTTATTTGGGCCTTGAAGTTTAACGTTCAATTCATTGAAATGTTGGCATATGTCTGTTAAAAACATCAATTTTAAAAGCCACATAATATCCATCAATTGTGGGTATTGTTCAATTTTTCTCTCATTTTGTAGAAACAGTCTGATTTCTTCCAAGCAATAAACAAATCTTTGAAGTACGTTCCTGCGGCTCAAGCAGCGAACATTGTTATACATTATTAAGCCATTATACACCGAATTGACTTCATCCAACAAAGCATCAAACTTTCGTTTATTTAAAGCCTGCGACGATATGAGGTTGACTATTTTTGTGACTATAGTTATTACATTATCAAGAGATGTTAAACCACTCTTTGCACATAAGGCTTGTTGATGAATAATGCAGTCGCATTCCAGAATTGAATATCCTACGTCTGTTTTAAATAAAGAAATGAAACCTTCTTTTTTTTTACTGCTGTACAAATATCTGTGCCCTTTGTAGTTGTTAACAACGATATTATAACAATTAATTCTTCCTTAATGACGTTCCCACACAATATCGACCAAAGACAGCTAATCGTGCAGATTTAGTGATGTCAATGCTTTCGATCGTGATAGCGATATAAAAGGAGCGGAGTTAATGTCATTTTTTTGTTGATCTTGAAGGGTATGTTGCGTTATTGTTCAATCAGGATGCAATCGGATAAAACTTAACAATCTTAACTTTATTGTAGACACATGTTATAAATCAACTGCGTGCTTAACACTAGTAGAGAGAGAGAGAGATTACCCATGAGCACAACGTATATATACTGCAACCCTAGCGGAGAAAACTAGTACTATTCTAGATGTACACTTCATTGTAAGGTGCTACCATCTAGTGAGCTAAAATATAGGATATGCTACAATAGTATCCCCCCAGTGATGGAGAGAATCGAAAGAACGATATATACATGCTCATGAGCAAAATCTCAAATACAATTATTTGAAATATGCTTGAATTACATTGAAAAGAAAATTATATATACATATGCTTGAAATTACGTTGTAAGAAAATATAATATGCATACAGATATTTGATTCAATTCAATTCTTGAAAGTGCATCAGCGACTGCGTTGTGAGTACCATTTATATGACGAACATCGGTACTGAATTGAGATATGAAATCTAGATGTCGCCATTGCCGTGGACTGCACTTGTCAGGATTTTGCATAAAGGCATACATGAGAGGCTTCTGGTCTGTGTAGATTATGAAGTCTCTTCCTTCGAGCATGTGACGAAAACGTTTGACCGAAATATATATTGCCAGGAGTTCTCTGTCATATGTGGACCATTTCTGCTGACTTTTCGAGAGTTTCACTGACAAAAGGCAACAGGTTCCCAATTGTTCTGGCAAAGTTGCATAAGAGAACCACCTACGGCTTTGTCACTGCATCAGTCCAAAGGCTTAACTTTGCACCTGGAATGGGATGTCGAAGAAGAGTTGCGTCAGCTAAAGCGTTTTTGGCATCATTAAATGCCTGCTCTGCCTCCTCAGTCCATTGAATTGAGTCACGCAAATTTTTACAGGAAACTTTTTTAGACTTTTTAAAATTTTTAATTCCTTCCAAAAATTTATTTAGTGGGGCTAATAAATGAGCAGCTTTGGGAACAAAGCGTCGATAAAAATTAAATAACCCGAGGAAGCGTCTTAATTGCGTGAGTGTAGTAGGTTGAGGAAAATTTAAAATGCAATCGACGCGATCCGACAAGGGTTCTATTCCTGATTCAGATACTTTAAAGCCTAAGAATTTTATTGTAGTTACACCGAAAATGCATTTAGAGGGCTTTAAAGATAGTCCATATTGTTGTAAGCGTGTGAATAAAATTTGTAAATGTTGTAAATGTTCTTCGGGTGAAGAAGACGCGACCAGAATGTCATCTACAAAAGCGAACACAAATGGAAGATTTCGCAAGACTTCATCTATGAATCGTTGAAATGTAGCAGCGGCATTGCAAAGACCAAACTGCATCCGAGTGCTTTCAAATAACTCAAAAGGTGTGATGATTGCACTTTTATGTACATCATCTGGGTTAATTGAATTTGATGATACGCCTTCACGAGATCAATGTGAGAATAAATTTTTGTACCGTGAAGATTAGAAGTAAAATCTAAAATATTGGGAACGCTATAATTATCTTTAATAGTTTGAGCATTTAGTGCACGGTAATCGCCGACTGGTCGCCACTCTGTGCTGTCTTTTTTAGGAACCATATGTAAGGGTGAGGCATAATTACTTTTGGAAGGTCGCATATGACCTAGAGTAATCATGTTCTCAAATTCCGCTTTTGCGATGCGGAGACGATCGGGAGCGAGGCGGCGAGCTTTAGCTGTTACAGGTCGACTATTTGTTTCGATGTAATGGACTACGGAATGTTTAATTTCTTGATCAGGCCGGGGAGGTTTTGTGATGTCAGGAAATTTTCTTAAAAGTTCATGATAAACACTATCACCTGACACAGTTTTAATTGAATGAATTCTACTATTGCCTAAAATACAATGACATTTAATATTTGTCTCCGAGTCTAACAATGCTTGCTTACTTATATCCGGTACTAAACGGAAGTTGTACAAGAAATCAGCACCGATAATTGGGGTTGAAACGTTACCAACTAAAAATGTCCATTGGAAAATTCTCCTGCTTAAGCCAAATCCAAAGAAAGTGTTTGAGTTGTGTATACATGTATGGGTGATGTATTGGCGGCAGAAAGTGTCATTTGTGAATTATTTTGCCTTTGTGTTTTTGTTGCTGGAATTATGGACACATCAGATCCCGTGTCAATTAAAAATGTGACATTAGTACGTCTATCTCGAATAAAAAGGCGACGAGAATTTCTTGGCAAGGCAGTAGTCGCCATTATACCTAACCGGACTCGTTTTTTGAGAATTTACATGGAGGGTGACATTTTTGAGCTGCTGAGCCAAATTTGTAATGGTACCAGCACTGCTCGTATGTTTTTGATTTAGAGCGATTACGTTTATGAAATGGGAGATTACGATTACGACTACGACTTCTGCTACGCGAAATTTCATCAATGCGCAAATTTAATTTTTTTATTTCTTCAAGGACATGGCTTTCAATGGAATTTTTGTCTGAGGAAACGGAACAGGCACTTACCGCAATTGAGTCACCTCCATGACTCGATCGGCTACTTCGGCAGCTTTCTCCAGTGTCAGCGGGCTTATAGCTGCAAGAATGGATTGTACACGAGTGGGCAGATGCTGCTGAAAAAGTTCAAGCATGAGGTCATCCGGAACGCTATGAGATTCCGCGCGCCTCCTCATGACGCGCAATAGTTCGCTGGGACGTCTATCTCCGAGTTCTTCTCCGATGAGTAATTTCCTGATTTCTTGATGGGATGATTCACCGCTTTTTTTATTAGCTCCATTCTTGCTTTTTCGTAAGGCTCCACAGGGTCGGGATTCATAATGACGTCACGAATGATGGTTGCGGCTTCCGGTGGTAAATGTGCGATGATGTAATTAAATTTTGTTTTGCTCTTTATTGCCTTGGGACAGCCAAGTTGGAATGTGCTATCGCACATTGTGAACCAGAGAGCAGGATCGTGAAAGTTATATGCCGGTATCTTGACGGCGCCTACGTCATTCATTTTGAAGCTTACACGTGGTTACCAGTTCTTTCGCAATATTTAGCTATTTCGTGAAAATTTTAAAAATAAAGCATTATTTTAATGCCATAATATCTTATTCATGCGGGTCACCATTGAAGGGTATGTTGCGTTATTGTTCAATCAGGATGCAATCGGATAAAACTTAACAATCTTAACTTTATTGTAGACACATGTTATAAATCAACTGCGTGCTTAACACTAGTAGAGAGAGAGAGAGATTACCCATGAGCACAACGTATATATACTGCAACCCTAGCGGAGAAAACTAGTACTATTCTAGATGTACACTTCATTGTAAGGTGCTACCATCTAGTGAGCTAAAATATAGGATATGCTACAATCTGTAACATTTTCTGCCAGTTTCAAGATTCTATCTTTTATTGTGTTTAACAGATAGAGGAATATCTTTGATGCGCTAAATTATCTTATCTTTATTATCAAAATCATTAAAAAGTGAGGGTGCGCATGCCAACCAAGCTTCCTTCAAAAATTTCCCTCTTGAAAAGGTTTACTATGCCAAGCAATGGCATTTGCAGCCGAATAACTTGCCGCACTTGTGTGACAATTTTTGCTTACATATTTAATTATAGACGTCGACTGTTTATTTCTGTCTTTTATTGCGCTTGCGATTATTCTTTTTGCTCTGGTTCGCTTTTTTCACAAAAGGATTTGTGATTAGTTTCAAAATGCCGTTTTACAGACGATGTTCTGCATACCACTGTTCCAGAAAATAAAACACACACCGCTTTGTCGTCTTTACTGATCACGCCATATTTCTCAGTCCACCAAGCTTGAAATTCTCTACTATACTTACCATCTTGCACTTTTTTCTTTTGCTGAACTAGCCATGTTAAATAGCAGCTAAAAATCATAAATTTAACACAAATAAACTTTAAATTTACAGTTGTGTCGACGAAATTGACTATTCTATGTGCTTGATCATGCCACCCCCCTAAAAATAACTTTTTACTGACTGCGGTCGCATCTGCTGATTTTATTTTTTTTTTTTTTGGAAATTGAGTACTTGTACGAAATCTCTGTAGTGTCTGCTCTTTTTCGCTTCTGTCTCAGGTCATAAAAAATTTTAAAAATAAAGCCGTGAGCTACTTGATGAATTAGACTTACAAGGCAAGAATTAGATCACATTGATAAATTAGTTGTATACAGGCTGAACCATTAACGTAAACGCTAGAATATATTTCCTAAACAACTTGAATATATCTAGAAATAGTTACATACACAACCACAATGCGTTGAAAAACTTTGCATCATACACGACATAACTACGCAAGACATAACAAACGAGTCTGCTCCTCGACGCGTCGCGACAGATCACTCGCGTTTGTTCATAATATTTTATAGTGAACTTAATTATTTTCAGCTGAAATGCAAATCGATGGCGTGCCCAAAATATTCCGTCGCGTTCCATCATTAGTACGCGTGCCTTTGGTTCGCCATCCCTGCACCATGGCATAGAAAATGCTATAACGCCAAACCAGGCAACCCAGAATAATGACGTCATTGCGCATCTACCAATGACAAGCAACCTTTTTTCCTTTGACCTTGCCGAAGAGGAATGCCCGAGGTGTGAGGAACCCCCAAAAAAAGTGCTCTTTATTTAACGTTACGCTATTCTCACTACTAATTTTACTTAAAATTTTGTAACAAAAAGGTGGGTTTATTTTTCATTTGCTCGTTTGTTTGAATTTATTATATATAGTTGTGGAATCTAACATAGATGAAGGTTCTTCGGAAAAAGTAAATGTGTAGTCGAAATTTCTCGACTGATTTAAAATATGGTGATTTCAATAATTGTCCTATTTGTTTTCAGTAAAAGAAATTCTCATCTGGATTCAAAATTTAACTGGCTTTCAAATTTCAACTCTCAAGTGTAAAAAATGTAGTTTATTGAAAGAATTCAGGTCTATCTACACGAGTGAGCTGACACAGTAAATTTTCATATCTTTAGAATTAGAATAATTCGCAGATGATTTTCTGCTAGAATCAAACTATTTGGTAAGTACCTTGGCGACCATTTTTAGTCCTAAAAAAAGTACACTGTCAAGTGCTCCACCCCCCCTTATACTACACTTCAACTGCAGTCTTTTAAAGGAGAATACTGATCTCGTTAAGAATCTATAAAGTATAGTCTTTGAATCTTAGATTCCTCTTAAACTTTTTGGTTTTAAATTTTTAAGATGTTATTGAAAATCTTCCAATATATCTGGACAAGATTTCTTTATTTGTATAATTTTTCTACATTTAATTTTTATCTTTTCTATTTACTATCATAATTATTAACAAGAGTTCAAATTAATTTCTTGTGAAGTAATTTTCTTTTTATTAATGTATGGTTATTTTTATACATCCAGTACTATAAGGTAATTTTTTTTTGTTATTAAAATATTATACTTACTGTTAATTTTGCCAAAAAAAAATTTTTTTTTTCATGGTTTAATGGTTAAAAAAAGATTCTGTTCATACATGGAAACAGTTTTCACTGTTGGCTTCAAATCTCATCATTTGGCAACATCTTTTAATTTGCTGAATTTTTCGATAGTATAAAATATAAGTACAGTTTTTTTTTTTCTCATGTGTACAATTAAATACATTAATTTTTCTACTGCTCGTATTTAGTTAAATTTTTTTGTATTTGTATTTGATTTTCGTTCTTAATATTTAATGTCGGAAAGTGTTAGGAATACATTTTGCTTTTTTTATAAATATTTTTCACATTCCAAATCTTGTTAATGCCAGGAACTCAATCTTATTTCTGTTTCAAAGCTTTGCTGAAGGTTAGGGAAAAATTCTTGTCTCTGGTTTTTATGTCCCACTTTTAGAAAAGGAGGAAGACTCCGTTTCCTAGCATTTTAATCTGGAGAAATTTTTGCCTGTAATGCCACCATAATCAAATTTACGCTATACGAATCGTGCCACATCTCATCAATATGTGACTAATTGGTTTTTTTTCATATAAATCACATAATATTTTTCAGGGGGAGAGAGGTCTTTTGCTGAGATTCATACTGCGTAAATTTTCTGTGGTGACGTTAATACGTAAGTACCCAAATTCCTGTAGATAGTTTTATTATGAAAGGATTTACAAAAGCATATGAATAAGCACTGGCATAGCTAGTTATGAATAAATCTTGTATCAAAATTCCTTTGAGGCCCTTTGTAGATTTGGAAACCCTGTTAGTGGGACTGTAGTTAATAGATATTTGGGGTTCCTGTAGCATGATACAGTGGTAGCTATGCCCCTGAGAGAAAGTATAGTTTGCTTAAGAGACTTTTATTGCCAATTGCAAAATCCTTATAAAAGGAAATAAAATCTGAAGGCTTTCAAAAGATTTTTATCAATATATGATGAAATTGAAGCTCTGTTACTTAGTATGGAGAATTTTTAATCCTCTGAGTATTAACTCACGAAAATAACTTTCAAACTTTAAGATATATTTAAGATGAAAAAAAAAATATTGTTTGGAAAATTTGCAAAAGGGGGTAATGGATTGCTGAAAAAATGCTTTCAAAATAATTTTTGTGTATGTGTTATAGAATTGTTTCCACCTAAATTAATAATTGATTGTTAACTTTTGACTTTATATTTTAACAATCAAAACATTATTACAAAATTTTTGGTCTCCTTTGTGTGCATGACAAGTGTTTTTGGTACTTATCTATATTATAACAACTGTAAACAAAGCACATTGATGCATGTACATATCATGCAAAATCAGGTTTGCCAACATGGTGATTTATCTTGAAGGTTATTAATAAACCTTTAGGTATTTTTGGTAGAAAAGAAACACAACAGTGTTGAAAATTTGTTCTTGAACTTTTTGTACAAAGTAGGTTTTGATTGTGAATTTTTTGTTATAAATTTTCATCATTTTTTCCCTACAATGTTTTTACAATTTTAGTTTTTCTCTCCATAAGTTTTTAAATATTAATCTGTAAACCCCTTCAAATATCCACATATTTCATTTTAAAAAATCTATTGCACATTGTGGGATACCTTACTAGCATATTTTTTTGTCGTAGTACTGTAAAAAGAAAAGGGTTTGGGGAAAGATCGAAACCTCACGTAATATAGAGCAGGGGTTCCTAACTTTTTTGTCTCGTAGACAACTTGCCATGTTTTCCAGTAAAGTTTTGACTACTGCTTAAAAAATATTTAGTTTTTGCAAATTCATGAACTAAAATGTGTTTTTGTCAGCAGGTTTAGAGCTACTTAATTTTAAAGATTTAAATTTTTAATTTAGGTGAATTTCAATTTTAAAAAACTTAAATACTCGTTAACTCTAATTATTTATTAATTAATATTTTTAATAAGAAAGAATCTGATGCATTTTAACTTTTTATTTACATTTTGCATCAATTATATTAGGTTTAACACTAAATTATTTCTATTTGTAGTATACAGCATTTTTTTTTTTTTGATATTGAAAATTGTGTTGTAATTCTTTTTCACGAGAAAAAGCAATTAATTGTGCTTTATCATGCTTTTTCATATTTGGGATAAATATCAAGTATGTCTTTTTAAAGCCCTAATTTCTCACATATCTAATTCTAAGCTGTATTTTTAGATCCTCATTAGTGTCTCTTCTGATAAGTTCCTCTTGTAAAAATGGAATTTATTTATTTTTCCTATTGTAGAAATATGAGTTAAATAAATACTGTAATATTACCATTGTCAAAATATTCTCGAATTGAATTTTGAAACTGGAATCAAGGGCATTTAAGTAGTGAATGTAGTTTGTAGTCATGTTCCTGGCAAATTTTTTGTGAGAAATTGGGGAAATTCGCAACTTCCAATACTGTACTCCTTTAGCAAAATTTTGGCAAGAAATGGTGAAATGATGATCCTAGGCTTAATCAAATTTAGGTTGTCACCTTTTAAGGGCAAGTTAATCTCATAAAAGTTAGTAAGAAAACCTGTTTGATATATAAAACCTAGCTTCCACTTGATCAAAAATTTTTCTAAATAATTCGATCTTTAACATCACAAATCTCTCAAGCAGTCATGAAAAATACAAAAAATAAAACTCTACAAATATAAGCGTTTTAAGAGTAATGTACTTTAGTGTGACAGAGTTAATGATGAAAGTACTCAACATTTTCCATCACATTTGTTCAATGTTGCATTTGCTGTGGATTCAGTTTACTGCTTGAATGACTAATTTAAAAAATTCATTCAATCTACCATTTAATTTTTTAACAACTAATTGATGACATCGAATTATGTATTGTATTGCTAATACATACATTGCCAATATTGTAAGGTTGCTAGTTAAGACATTGCTATTTTAGCAAATATTTTAATCAAAACACTTATACTAAGGTTTGGCACAAAGGGAACAAGTTGCATATAATTATTTTCAGAAGTACTGAAGTTTTTAAATGTGTTCGAATTTCAAGAATCATAAAAAAAAAGTTATGTTGAATCCAATATTTTAAATCATGGGGTCTATAAGAATAAAGCGTGGCACTTTTTCAAGACATAGGACTTATTAATAATGATGATGAGAATGAGATGCGTAGCAATTTGAATGTTCTTTCCTTGAGAACTTATCAAAGTTTACTTCTTTAAGAAAAATTAGCAAAATATCGCTACTTTGAACAAGGCAAAAGTATATCATCGTCAAACAATGTATCCTTTTCTGGATTTATTAGGGGGTTATCTTCCAATTTTGATATGGAAAAAAGGAAAACAGTTTTAAAAAGCAACAGCAATGTCAAAAATTTTACCTTCTGCCATCTTTTGGAATCTCTGAAGTTGACATTACAATAATTCATTTGAACTTTTTTAATTAATTTATTTTTAACTAATTGTAATTTCGAAATTTAAATGGTCAAAACAGATTATTCTGATTATTTTCTATTTTATGATACCTTTGTTGCTTTTAGTGGTTCATGTAAAAATAGCTTCATGTAGATACATGCATACATTTGTTTACTCTTAAATTTTAATAGCGTAGATAAAAATATGTATTTATATTATAGTAAAATTTTAGGTAAATAAGCACAGATAACATCTGTAAGTGGAATATTCCATTCATTGAACATTAAAATGATTGTAGGCCCCTTGCAAGTTGTCATAGATCCCTGGGGTTCAATATAGACTATTTTGGGAACACCGATATAGAGCAGTAGATTTTTAATCTTTAGTATAAATATATCTCTCTAGGGTAGATCGGTGTTGGAAGGAGAAAATTTTATTCTTTAATCTACAAATCTATTTGGAAGTAATGTTCTACAGTATGCATATTTGGAGAAAAATTGTTTCAAAATTTAATATTGCCACAAAAAAGTTTGTACAATGCCCCCCCCTTAATTTTCTATATGATTAATTCTTGAGTACCATAACAAAGTACATAACTCTCTAGAATTCTTTTCCAAGAAAGTATTCATATTTTGTCATGATATTCCTTCAGTTTTCTATATATTGCTCATGTTAACCTAATTTTCATGAACATAATTTTGGTAAGTAATATTTAATATATGTTTTAGATTTTTTAATTGTTTTACAAAAGTGTTATTTAAAAGCATACAAATTTCTTTGCATAGCAGAAAAAAAATTTTTAGCTGATTTAAGTTTTGATAACCAGCTGAATATTTTTACTGCATAAATTATAATTAAGAATATAATTCTGCTTATACATGTTCTGCATTATATTTAATACATTTGTTTTCTTTTTTTTTTCAGAAGTATGTTAATATAAATTTATATTCTGAAGTGAACAAGAGTTCAAGACCCATTTTCTTCATTGCAGATTTTAAACTGAGATTTTCTTTGTCACATGTGTAAAATAACTTGCACATCTGGAAATAGAAAAATGGCTGTCACTCAAGTGAACTCGAGGCTTCATTTATATGTTTATGATAATAAAAAGCCTTATGTTTGTGAAATCTGCAACCAGGGTTTTTCTGAAACTGGCCATCTAAAATTACTTTTAAGGACTCATACAAGTGAAAAGTCTTTTGTTTGTGAAATATGCAGCAAGAGTTCTTCTCAAACTGGTGATTTAAAAACTCATTTACCTATTCATACAAAGAAAAAGCCTTACGTTTGTGAAATGTGCAATAAGAGTTTTTATCGAAATGGTGATTTAAAAAAACATCTATTGGTTCATTCAAAGGAGAAGCCTTATGTTTGTGAACTGTGCAACAAGGGTTTTTCTCAAAATTGTAATTTAAAAATACATTTACTTATCCATACAAAGGAAAAGCCTTATGTTTGTAAAATTTGCAGCAAAGGTTTTTCTCGAAATGGTAATTTAAAAAAACATTTATTAGTTCATACAAAGGAAAAGCCTTATGTTTGTGAACTGTGCAACAAGGGTTTTTCTCACAATTGTAATTTAAAAACACATTTACTTATCCATACAAAGGAAAAGCCTTATGTTTGTAAAATTTGCAGCAAAGGTTTTTCTCAAAATGGTGATTTAAAAAAACATTTATTAGTTCATACAAAGGAAAAGCCTTATGTTTGTAAAATGTGCAACAAGGGCTTTTCTCAAGCATGTCATTTAAAAAGACATTTAAATATTTATACAAAGGAAAAGCCTAATGGTTGTAAAATGTGCAGCAAGGATTTTCTCTAACTGGTGATTTAAAAAGTCATTTACATATTCATACAGAGGAAAAGCCTTATGTTTGTGAATTGTGTAACAAGAGCGCTTTTCTAAATCAGATAGTTTAAAAAGACATTTACGTATTCATACAAAGGAAAAGCCTTATGTTTGTGAAATCTGCAACGAGGGCTTTTCTCAAACTGATCATTTAAAAACACTTTTACGTATTCATACAAAGGAAAAGCCTTATGTTTGTGAAATGTGCAACAAGGGCTTTTCTGAACGCGGTCTTTTAAAAAAACATTACGTATTCATACAAAGGAAAAACCTTATGTTTGTAAAATGTGCAACAAGGCCTTTTCTGTATGTTGTACTTTAAAAAGACATTTACGTATTCATACAAAGGAAAAACCTTATGTTTGTAAAATGTGCAACAAGGCCTTTCCTCTAAATTGTACTTTAAAAAGACATATATGGAATCATACCAAGAAAGAAACTTCATAAAATGTGCTGCTAGGTGTTTTCTAAAACTGGTGACAGAGCACATTTACATATTCATAGGTAGGAAAAGTCTCGCATGTTTATAAAATATACAACATTGCTTTATCTGAAGACTTCTTTTAGACATCTTACTTGGAAAAAAAAATAAAAATATCAACTGTATAATAATGCAGCATTTCTTTTATTTATACCTTTGATAATGACTTAAGCCTGTTTAGCACATAGAAAACTTTTCACATAGGCTTTTATGTCTTTTTTATCTAGTTTGATATTTTACTCACAGTATTGTAAAAAAGACATGTTTTTTTTTCAAAAGATTATCATTGCTTTCTTAAAGCAAGTTAATTGTGGGAACAATAATTTATTATGATATTGTTTTCTATATTTTTTTTATTTTACTGTGTAAAAACAAAGAAGTAAATCACTGATATTTTTTTATTACATTGTAATTTTATATGCAATACTCTTATATACTAATAACTGTAAAGTAAAAAAAAAGTTATAAACCAATGGTTGGCTGCCTATGGCATGCTTATCAAATGTGGAACACAGAGAAATTCTCAGTGGCATTTACACCACTACAAAATCAAAAGATACAAATTTTAATTTAAAGGCTATTTCTTTATTCTACTTTGGCATAATTTGCATTGAAAATAAATACGTTGAAAAAAGCCGCTCGTGGGATAGTTAGAGAAAAATGGGAAGTGAATCTAATTTCACAACAAATGCCCTTTTAAATAGATAGTGAGAGCAACTGCAATTTCTTGAGTTTTGTGTTAAAGAAGTGATAATTATTTTATTTTATACTTGGGTAAATCTCGCTAAGAGTCATAGTTATTAGAACTCAATTTTATTTTATTAAATATTTCTCGCTTGTCAGTTTTTAAGTGGATGAAAATTAATAGTTTGGAAAAAGAATTCATTGAACTAACAGAATTATGGAAAAATCTGGAAGATAATTCATGCTTATAACACCTATTTTAAATCACCGGATACCATTTCTGGAGTGATTTAATTGTTTGAAGTGAATAGCATGTGCTCTGCTTTTTGATTCCATGTATCTATTGTGAACAAACTTTTTCTCGTATGAAATATATTTTGAGTCCACAAAGAAATTTTTTAACAGCCGAACATTTGGAATCGTAACTCAAATTGAAATTCACAAATTGCTACCTGATATTGCTACATTTATAAGAGCTTTTCACACACTTAGGGCAAAGATTGCATTAAAATTTTAATTTTTTATTTAACTATGTTTTATAAATACTTATTTTATATTTTGTTTATTTCTCATTTTTATAAATATTTTTTAAATGCATAATTTATGTACAGTTTTAATATTTTATTTATATTAAAGCATATCATATATATAATATTTATTAATTTCTTCTTATTTTAATAAATATACTAAAAGATGCATATTTATGTGTACAGTTTTAAAGCTGTCTTCAGTCAGTGTAAAAAATAGGAATCTAATTTGGAATATGTTTTAGATACAAAGAAACTGGAACATTAATATTATATTGTGGCTTCGCTATCCTATTGATCACGGGTGGCCAACCTTTTCAGGAAGAGTACCACTATTTTTTTTTAAAATATATGTGTGCCGCTTCTTACTGCAAAAAAATATAAGTTTAAAAAATGTTACTTATAGGTTTATTATGGGATTTTTAGGCAAATATTCCTTTTTTTTTCTAAGTGTAAGAATTGAAATTCCAAAATAATTTAATCTTTAAGAAAAAAGTTCTAACTTTTAGATTTTATTATTAATTAATCTTTTAACGGGGCATAAAATCAATCAATTTTACTGAGTCAACAATCAGATAGGTTAGGCGTTAAAGAAAAACGAGTAGCGTGAAGCTTAATAAATATTAAACAGTCAGTACTTGCTTAATGTGACTTTTGAATTTGTAGTTTCTTTTTTAATAAGTTATCTATCAGGATAGTTTCTTGAAGAGGCTAAAAAAATTAGGTTGTTTTAGGTGGATATCAATTTATTTTGAGTGATATTCTATTCAAAATAGGAAGCATTTTTTCAGTAACATACTGATACAAACTTACAACAATATCTGGCAACCAAATCGTGTAAATTAGGAAAATTGCTCATTGATAAAAAATTCAATACCATTCGTTTGAAATAAATATTTCTTATATGTTCATATTTCAGTGTAGTATGGTGCTATAGGTCAGTAATTACGATTTTTTGATTTCAGGTGGTAACAAATAACGCCTTGCTGAGAAACTGAAAAAGGATTTATAAAAACATTCAATTTTTTATAATCTTGAAAATCATCAAACCTTCGACTGGATGAATTCTGCAAAATGGATATTAAATTTATCACAGCTCGGAGCATTAATAATTTGGGTAGATAGTCCCTGCAATAATGTAAAATGTGTTAATTTTTTTCCTTCCAAAATCGAGTAAAAAATAAAACGAACAAATGTTTGTTCTCAAAAGAAAATATATGACTAACTATATTAGAAAAGTTATAATATTTTCCTTGTAATCTTAAATTAAAATTATTTAAATGCCCCATACTATCGGCAGAAAAGCAAAGTCCCTTAGTCAATCTTTATTCTTGAGTACCAAGGCACACACAGTTCATTGCTTTCTTCCAGATATTTTGAAACATGGTCCTTCAAATTCCAAAATCTGACTGCACTTCTTTTGGAAAGCCAGCAGATAGAACATTGAAGCGTATTCTGTACAAGATCATTTTCTATTGTATTGTACTTCATTTAATTAAGTGTGTTTAAAATATGTTTTCAAAAGTTTTAATTTTTGGACTGGTCCTCGCGTGCCACTGCTTCAACTCTACCTTGCTCTACTGTGGCACGCAGGTTGGCAGCATCTCCTAGATGCAAGGCTTTTGCACTGATTTGTGACGTCACTTCTAGTAGGGAAACTCTACGGAGCTTCTCTGATTCATTTTTGAAGTGAAACTTTTTTGGGCGCAAGACTGAATGAGGAAATTGCCCAGTTTTGTGTAACAGTGAAAAAGCGAATGGAAGTGTAGTCTCCTCCCCCATCCCCCCGAATCTTCGCCATACTATAGAGAGAGCGAGGTAGGAAAAGGGGGGATCGGGGACACTTCGCATGACTTGCGTCATATCAGTGAAAAAGTTGTATAATTGCCTACGCTTCCGACTGGTCGACATTCCCACCTTCCGATTAGGGGGCATTTTCTCCCCCACCCGGGAACATTATCAACGGTCGTTTCAGTTGTAGTGTGAGCATTACGGTGTGACAAAATAGCTCTCGCAGCAAAAGCGTGCCTTTTTGGAATTTTCTTTAGATTGTTGGCTACATGACGATGTGTTCGGTGCCTAATTTATTTCATTTGCATTGGATTTTTATTAATTCTACTCAGAATGCCTGAATCAAATGCACAAAGAGAAAAAGAGTTTCGTGAAAGGAAAAAAAGAAGAAAAACTAGCATCAAGTCCAGTCGAAAAAGAGCCAAAAAAGCAGAAAAATATTGCAAATTCGTCAAGTGCTACTGCCAAATCTCAGAGTACATGAAAGAATATCGAGCACGGAAAAAAACATTGCAAAATACTCTCTTAATGCCGAGTTTAATGACCTGTAGTGATTCCATGCTGTATTAGGCCTAAGCTACCATTTTGACTAGCAAAGTGAGTTTAAACTATAACACAAACTTATCTAACTTACTATCATTAAGGTTTCCAGATGTACATTTTAAAGATACTGATTTAAAGAATCAATTCTGCATAATTAAAAAAATAATATTTAATATAAATCAAGTAACATTTAAATTAGCGTAACTAGTTACATCGGAAAACGAAAAGACAGAATTCCAAAAATATGTTGGTACGTAAATCCAAAAGAGTAATCCTAATAAAAGATATACACATTTTCCTGTCTCTTCCTATTGGCCGGGAAGAAACGTGACGCAAACACCTTTGAATAAAAATCGTTTTCAGATTCAACTGTGATGCCACAGTACTCCCCCTCCAGTCACACAGACGATGGCATTTGAAATCGCACGACTCGTCGGGAACGTCTTCCACTGCGAGTGATGACATCCTTCGGCGATTTGGATGTGGGAATCGGAGATGATGAAGTGGATTCACAGTCTGAAAAGGGATGTGCAGCTTTTAATTTGTCGATCGACACAGACACAGCTTTTCCGTTGATTCCCAGCTTGAACACCTTATCAGTTCTTGAGAGCACCTTAAAGGGACCAGCATAAGGAGGTTCTAGAGCCTTCCGTACACGATCGATCCGCAAGAACACATGAGATGCTTGCAACAGATCTTTGCTGATGAAAACTGGATTGGAGCCATGGTGTTTCACTGGAACTGGGCGAAATGAACGAACATGTTGCCGTAGACTCTGCAAGAACGACGTAGTCGAAGTAGTTGCAGGTGTGTTTACGAAAAATTCTCCGGGCAACTTCAGCGTAGTTCCATAAACCAGCTCTGCAGATGATGCTTCCAAATCCTGTTCGAAACTGGATCTGAGGCCAAGCAATACCACAGGAAGGGAGTCCAACCAACTCTCTGGGAGATGCGTCATCAAGGCACTTTTGAGATGCCTATGAAAACGTTCCACTGCACCGTTACTCTGTGGGTGAAAAGATGTTGTGTGGATCTGCTCCACTCCTAAAAATTTTGAAAGAAAAGAAAAGAGATTACTCTGGAAATTAGTACCACGATCTGAAGTGATTCTTTCTGGTACTCCAAACCGAGCAATCCACCCAAGTAAAAATGTACGTGCTATGGTATCTGCCGTTTGATCCGGGATAGGAAATACCTCAGACCATCTTGTAAATCTGTCTACACATGTCAATATATACGACATTCCACGTACCGGACTAAGAGGTCCAACAACATCAATATGCACATTCGAAAAGCTTGCTGATGGTAGTGGTCAACTGTAGTCTCAATATGCACAGAGCCAACATCAAAATCTGAAGCATCCGTCATTAATGACAACCGGGCGTCTGCTGCGGGAAAAGACAATGCAGTTGTATTAGTAATCAATTTCTTACAAGACTCAAAATCAGATTTTGTTACATCATTCCATACAACAGGTATTATCTCTCTTGACCTTATTTTTCACAAGATCATGCAAACACGCCTGTTCTTCAGCAGCACCTTTTAAGAAACGATGATAAAAATTTAAAGTAGCTAAGAATCTTCGAAGCTCTTGAACAGTTTTAGGTAAAGGCAAATCATTCACACACAAAAACTGGAGTTTTTCAGGTAGAGGAGAAATATCTTTTGAAGAAACCAGAAAACCTAATAATTTTAGTTCAGATTGGCCAAATACACATTTCTGAGGATTTACTATGATTCCGTGTTCGCCAAGTTTGCTGAAGACGAGATCAAGGTCTCTTTTGTGACTCTCATGATCTGCGAAAGCGATGAGATCATCCACAGAAGCGTAGCAACAAGGAATGTCTCTAATGATGCTCTGTCAATGAATCTTTGCATAGTCTGAGCTGCATTTCGAAGACCAAACGTCATATACACGTATTCGAAAAGACCAATTGGGGTAATTACCGCAGTCTTAGGAATATCATTAGGCTCCATGGGTATTTGGTGGTATGCTATAACCAGATCAATTTTTGAAAAAACAGTTTTACCCCTTAACCCTCTAACTGGATACCTTCCTCCTGAAAAGTTATTCCGAAAGCGTTTTACTCTTATATTGCTATTCCCTTCAAAAATGCAACGGACTTCAATTCTTTTCCCCTTTTAAAACTTGGAAGGTCGAAAGGGGACAACTTTATGACTTGGTTCGGCGTATTTGATCATTGAGAACCAGGATAGCAATCGTTTACAGCTAGCTGTTAAGTTGCCTTGGGCAATCTTGTATGAAAACCGTAAATCTTTCTACTCTGTCGATTTCCCCATAGATTCAGTCACAGTAAAATTAAAACAAAATGCAGGGTAAAAAAACATGAAATAAATGGCGTGTTAAAAGTTGAAAAATAGTTATATTTTCTTCAAACAAAATTTATTTTTCTTTCATTTTTTAAAAAAAAAAAAAAAAAAATATTTTGGTATTGCGATTTGAACCAGAAAAAAAAGCATCCTGTATTCATTTTTGAATATGAGAGTAAGAAAACGCGCTCACTTTCCTGTTTTTAAAAAAAAAAGTTATGAGGTAAAAAGTGTAAAAGGCCCTATCTTTTTTTTTAAACAATAAGATATAAATGGTGCATATTTATGAAATAAAACAGATCTTTCTCTATTCAATTATATTTTTAATTTAGAATAACATAAAAAATGATTTCAATATACTTTTAATTTATTTAAATTTAAATCATATACATGATATTTTCATGTTAACTGAATATTTTTCGGAAAAAATCTAAATTTTCATTCCTAGTGCTCTCCTTTTCGAACTCCTTGTATTAAATAAAAATATCTTTTCTACATCGGCATTTACGATGGACATAACACACATTCAGTCAATAATTTTTAATTTTAATGGGGGATATACTTCTTCAAATGCGCATGACAGTACTTCTAACCATTTTCTACTCAAGTTAAATTTCTTATCTTTATGTTTCTTTTATTACAAGGAAACATGTCACACATCGATAACTACATTTTCACACAATTCAGTCATTACAAATTCTATTGTGAGAAAAGTTCTCCCTAATTAATTTTGTCTTTCAAAACAGTACACTTAAAACAATTTTGTTCAGTGAAGTTAACCGAAAGTTCCACAATGTATTCATACCAAATTTTTAAAACAAATTTAACACTTGGAAAAATGTATCCAGTATTAAATTTTTCAGTATACACAAATATTTCCTGCTGTAGGGAAGATATAGTATATGTGGTGTGCGGTTGTGAAAGAATGTTTTCGTACGTGTAGACTATTTTTGAAAATTTAAATATCACTGAAGCTGATCATATAACTGCAAATGAGTCTTATTTTAATGTGTGCTGGTATCAAAGTAAAACACTTTACAATATTAAACAGCCTATGGAATTATACTCAATATCAAACTATTCGCAAAATGGCTTACAACTTCTATTCAAATTGTAAAGAAACTGAAATATAAATATATCTTACTACAGTCAAAAATATTCATAATATGTAAGTATCCTATTTCTCCACTTATTTCTGTACATTTTAAAAACTGTAGCTGAATGCAATTTTTTATATTTATAAACGAGGCATAACAGCTCACACACTCGTAAAAATGTCTTTATCATTTTTAAATATACTACTATAAAACGTATATGGATTGTAAGATCAGTTGTAAAATCCTAAAAGCTTTTAGAAGAGCTAAAAACATGTAATTTTGGATTGATCAAAATTTTAATATAATACACAAATATACATGTTATTAAGCAAATACATTTGAAAAATCAAACTTCCTTCTGAAATAAACGTAATTGAAAGAAAAATGTTTAATTGCAAATGAGTGGAAATACATGTTTATCTAAGGGGTATCCCCAAAGTGAGGTAATGCTCAAACTTAAAACTCAAACTCAGAGGCACAACAATCCATGAGGGCCAGGAACTACTGTTCCCATCATAATACACGTGACCATTGGAAGCTAAGGTGCATGAACAGATGTCCCGATTTGGTTGTCTGTCTGAACAGAGACCTTCAGTGTTTAAGACCCGAAGCAAGCTTGGTACTTATTTATCGACCCAATGTAGCGGAGATGAAAGACAGAGTCGACATTGCGCAGCCCGTTAATAGAACCCCAGACCTGTGGTGTGGAAGCACTATACACTACCACTCGATCCTATTCGGTGAAAAATAAAATTTATAATGTTAGAATCTTATATAAATCCCTAATGAATGAGGGAGTCCAAACTTTTTTTTTTCATGTAAACTGTTTAGACGGAAATGGTTAATTATGAACATTTCACACGTTGCATAAATTAAAATTAACCGTTATAGTTTACATAAATTTTTAAGGGTGCAAAAGGTGTATTTCGGCTGCACGAATTCATTTTAAAAGAAATACGGTTACGAAAAAGTAGTACAAATCTATCTAAAGTAGTGTTGGTTACCTTACATATTGTCAAAAACAACAATGTATTGGAAGCCAATTCCACAATTCGTTGTTATAAAAATGTATGGAACATTACAAGATTTATTTTTGCATTTGTAATTTATATATATATATATATATATAATTTTTCCTGGGAACTTTAAAAGCTAGAGCGGCATCCATCAAAACCGCGGTTCTCTCTCTGTTTTTCCAGATCGCCCCTGACTAAGCCGGCTCTGCCATAGTAAGTGAAAATGCCGGATTTTGTTTGTCAAGATCATTTTATAGCAGTCTGCATTTTTCATGTATTTTAGATGGTCGTTTTATATTTTCTACATCAATATCTTAATGTCTGAATTTAAAATTACATAAAATTCTTGACATTCCCATCAATGACCATTATAATTTTTATTAGTATATGAATGTGTGTCATCACACGATTACATGACTGTTATTAACATATTATTTTAACCATTTAATTAATATTAAGTATAACATAACGCACACAAATTTTCTGAACTTTAAAATAAATATTTCGAAAACTACTTCAGATATACTCAAAATTTTTCATCCCTACCCTTTAGCTTCTCAGTTTTGCTTCTATGTAAAACTTTATTGTATATTCCTCGGTTTTTTAGTATATTTTTGCTCTTAGCATGCATTTTCCAACTGAATTGTGTGAAATCTTCAAAATATATTAAAAAATACCAAAGAAGCTATATAATAAAATTAGAAATTTATATTATACTCAAAGAGTTGCTAGAACTTCTGGTAAATAATTTTTAACTGCGCGATGCATTTGTTTTTGAAATTTCAAATGGAATTTCTAACATAAAATTTCTAGCTTTATGCGGTCGAGATATCAAAAAATATCCAGATTTTAATTACTTATTCAGTTAGCCTTTAAAAAAGGATAAATGTTGAGGTATTTTGCATAAATAGATAGTTTTGAAGAATAATTCGAATGTTTTTGAATAGCTCGAATTTAAAATTGATTTTTATGTTTATTTATAAGCATAAATGTCTACTGTAAATGCTTCCGTATATTTTTGATTACCATTTATTCAAACATTCAAGTTATAAAAAAAATGTGGGAAAATCTTCATTCATGTTGTCTTTGATGTAAACTGAAGTTCAAGCACTTAAAATTCAAATATAATTCTGTGTATTTTAACAATATATAACTAGGAACTGTACGTTAACTTCCCTGAACACTTGGGCTTTGAAATCTAAAAAAAATTAATAGATCTTAATTAGTTTTTTTTTTTTTTTATTTTTTTATCAAAGTGTAAGAAAATGTTTCAAATTATTTGATGAAGTTTAAATTTATTCATTTTTAGTGGCTGGAAAGTTGAAAAGATTTCAAATTTTAAAGTGTTTGGTTTTTTATTATTTTTGGGGGAGCATCTTATAATGAAATAATCATGTTTCAAAAACTGAAAGCATTGATTAAGATAACAAAAATGAAGCGAAAGAATATACTTTGAAAAAGATAATTTGTCTAACTATATAAAATAGCAGATTGCCCTGACACGCCCCACCTTGTTACAGTTTGAAATTAATATGAAACCAAAAGGGAATTGTAACATATTTTACTTATGCGTTGGGGCATTTGAAAACTTTTAAAATACAAGCTAGCAAACAAACACTTCTTGGGTTCTAAAGAAATTTCTCCCCGATTTTTTACGATTGCCCCAGGGTCAAAACACGGGGTTCCCTGCGAGCCATAAAACTGCTGCTGTGTTGGTTCCTCCGTCCCTCATTATCTTTCAAGATGTTAAACCTTAAAAGGGGGAAAGGATTTCAGAAAAGTACGGCTCAACCGCTTTTGACAATGTTACTTGAAGGCAAAAAAACCCGTGTAGTGCATTTTCGAAGCATATTTACAATGACGGAATTTTCCGTGTTATCCGGTTAGAGGGTTAAACCACTAACAAAATCATGAATGTGAGGTAATGGGTAGCGATCGGGAATCGTAACCGAATTTAAACGTCGGAAATCACCACAGATACGCCATGAACCGTCGCTTTTCTTTACAAAATGTATTGGACTAGCATACGAACTCTTTGAAGGTCGTATTATACCCTGCCTCATCAGGTCGCCAAATTCGTGTTTTAAATAAGCCAACTTCTCAGGATTAAGATGTCGAGTTCTAGCATGAACTGGCGGACCTTTAGTCTCAATGCAATGAAAAACTGAGCTTTCATTAGTACTGGGTTGGAGATTTGTGGAAAACCATTTTGTATATTTTGATAATATGGAATTGTAAGGCGAATTATTTTCGACCAATGTTAAACCCAAGGATTGTGCTTGTTTAACAGTTCCTCTAACAAATAAGGAAGCGAGAACATCAAGAAGTCTCCGGTTTCTAACGAATATTAGCAATTCAAACCGCTCTAAAAAATCAGCTCCAATAATTGGATCCGAAACATCAGCTACTAGAAAAGACCAGGGAAAACTACGTCTCAGACCAAAAAAAAAAAAAAAGTCTAACTCTAGTTTAATAATGCCGTATGTTGATATACGAGAACCGTTAGCAGCATAAAGTTCCAAATCTTGTTTAACAGAAAACTTAGTCAATCTCTTAGGATAGCAGCTTATTGCAGCTCCACTATCAATTAAGAATTTATTCCAAGTAACTAGATCTGTTATAAATAATCGGCTGCTAGGTCTAACCTTATCTGCCGCCGAAGAAAGAGATAAACCTTTTAGTTTACAGGATGAGCACAAGGTTTTTTACATTTAGAAGCTTTATCACCAAAATGGAAGTGGTACCAACATAAGCGTTTAGATCGAGCTTTATTTTTATCAAAACCTCTAGAAGGTGTTAACGATCAGTTGCGATACCCGTTTCGATTAGGTGAATACGCGGAAACTGTCAACCTTTTAACCATATTCTTCAAATCGGCTATCTCAGCTTTAAGCACATCTAATTCGACTTGATTTGATTTAGTTTCAATGCATGCAACAGTCAGATCATTTCCAGACACTTCATGCACTTTATCTGCAATCTGTGTAAGCTCATCCAATGGGGCTTTGCAAACAGAAAGAACTTGTTGCAAATTAGCAGGTAAACGCTGTAGCCACAAGGTCTGCAAAAGATCATCTTCCAATTTAGAAGGAGCAATATTTCGCATTTCACTCAACAAATGTGACGGGCGTTTATCACCAAGCTGCAAATCATGAAGCAACAAGTTCAATCGAGATGCATCTGATTGCGAGAAGTATTGCAAGATCTTATCCGTAAGGGAGGAATACGCACTTTCCTTAGGAGGATTCTTTACCAAATTGCGAACGCAAGACAGGATATTTTAATTGAGAGCGGCAATAACTGCATGAAATTTTGCGGAATCATTGGAAATTCCAGCTAAAAGAAATTGAGATTCAACTTGAAAAAAACCAGAGTTCTGGGTCATTTTCCTAAAACGCTGGAGCTTTGAAAGCAATTCTAGAAAGTTGGGATTCCTTATCAACACTAAGCGGAATTTCAGTTTTAGAATAATTCATAATGAAAAATACAAAAGATTGTAATAAAAAGTCAACCAAAATTATACTATTAAAGATAACTAACAAGTCAAAAACATATAGCTGGTTATATTCATTTTCTACAGTGAATTTACGAAGATAATCGAATGTGTATGTGAAGGATTTGACTGCTGATTGACATTCCGAACGCATTTGCTGTGCGTTTTTTTCTTATTAGCATCTTATACCATCTGCGACTTTTCGACGTTTTATAAATTCAAAAGCATCACGTCGTTCTTGTATAATTATGCCTCCAAAGCGACGAGCAATTGGCCGATCTACACCTCAAGCACGAAAGAGAAGAGCATTACGAGCCTCAGAATCAGACGAGCAACGAGCATTAAGGCTGGAAAATCTTCGAGTACACGCCACTGAGACCCGTTCGTCTGAATCGTCTGACCAACGAGAAGTAAGATTAGAAACTAATCGAATACGTACTAATCAGATCCGTTATTCTGAGACAACTGAATTACGAGAAAGAAGGCTGCAAAATGTTCGAATAAGCACTGCTCGATCAAGACAAACACTGCACGCTGATTTGAATCTTAGTGCATTCCATTATGACAGTAATAATGATTACAGTCTTCATCCAAATGTCGTCATTGGAAAATGGATAAAATTTGCATGTATTGTAGTGCACTCAAATTTAAAAATGAAACGCGTGGAATGTGCTGCGCCAGTGGAAAAGTTAAGCTACCAGAATTACATTCACCACCCGAACCACTGTCAACGTTTCTATCTGGTGTTACACGTGTGTCGAAGCATTTCTTGGAAAACATCCGCAAGTACAATTCATGCTTCCAAATGACATCGTTCGGTGCAACGAACATCGTGCGCGAAAATTACATGCCGACATTCAGAGTCCAAGGGCAAATTTATCATCATGCCGGATCGCTTCTACCATTGCCGGACGCAGATCACAAGTTCCTTCAAATTTATTTTATGGCAAACAGTGATGAACAAATTGAACAACGATGTCATTATAATGCGGGCACTAGACGAGAAATTGTGGGTGCGTTACAAGGCCTTTTCGATCAACACAATGAATTAGTTCGGTTGTTTAAAACCGCCATTCAATGAATGCCAGCCGATGACTATGCAGTTGTAATTCGAGCAGACAAAAGACCCGTTGGCCAACACGAGAGACAGTTCAATGCACCAACAATCGATGAAGTGACGATCGTTATAGTTGGCGAAGAATTTGAATCACGTGACATAATTCTTCATCGCAAAAGTGGTGACATTCAGCGAGTCTCCGAAACTCATCGCTCATACGATGGATTGCAGTATCCGATTCTGTTTTGGCGAGGAGATGATGGATATCATTTTAACATCAAAATGATAAATCCACAAACAGGTGAGGGAACGAATAAGGAAGTCAGTGCCATGAATTATTATTCGTATCGACTGATGATTCGTCAAAACGCTGAGAACGACATTCTGAAATGTAGACAATTGTTCCATCAATATATCGTCGACATGTACACGAAGATTGAAACCGAACGGCTATTATATATTCGATTGAATCAAACCGAGTTGCGTTCTGAACAGTACATCCATTTACGAGACGCAATAGTTAATGATGGTAACGTCAATCCAAACTAATTGGGAAGAATGGCCATATTACCGTCTACATTCACGGGGAGTCCACGGCACATGCATGAATACGCACAAGATGTGCGATGACATACGTTCGCGCATATGGTCGTCCAGATTTGTTCGTCACCTTTACATGTAATCCAACATGGAATGAAATTAAAGAACTTCTATTTGTTGGACAATCATCTTCGGACCACCATGACATTACCGCACGCATATTTAAACAAAAATTGAAATGTTTGATGGATTTTATTATCAAGCATCATGTTTTTGAAGAGACACGCTGCTGGATGTATTCCATTAAATGGCAGAAAAGAGGATTGCCACATGCACATATTTTGGTTTGATTAATCAACAAAATTACGCCAGATCAAATTGATCAAATCATCTCAGCAGAATTACCAGATAAGCACATTGATCCAAACTTATGCGACGTCGTCATCAAAAATATGATCCATGGCCCATGTGGCGCATTCAACAATAATTCACCATGCATGTCTGATGAGAAATACACGAAACGATACCCAAGAAAATTGGTTTCTGATACTATCACTGGCAATGACGGATATCCACTGTATCGTCGACGATCAGTTGAGGATGGTGGCAAATCCGTCGTTCTGAAAGTACGAAACATTGATATTGAAGTAGATAATCGTTGGATTGTGCTATATTCACCACTGCTTTCAAAGACCTTCAAAGCACACATTAATGTTGAGTATTGCAATTCAGTGAAGTCGATCAAATACATTTGCAAATATGTCAACAAAGGAAGCGACATGGCAGTCTTCGGAGTAGGGAATGTAGCTGCACTGCTCGAGGAAATCAACCAATACCAACTTGGACGCTACATAAGCAGCAATGAAGCAGTATGGCGCATCTTATCATTTCCAATCCATGAACGACATCCAACAGTAATACACTTGGCGGTGCATCTCGAGAATGGACAGCGCGTGTACTTTACAGCAGATAATGTACGTGCAAGAGCATTGGTTCCACCGGCAACAACTTTAACTGCGTTTTACTCATTGTGCCAAGAGATGATCTTTTTGCTAAAACTTTGCTTTATTCTGAAGGACCGAAATTCTACACGTGGAATGCATCGACTAAAAAGTTTTAACGTCGCAAACAAGGTAAAGCAGTTGAAAGACATACCAATTTATATTCCAGTGATGCATTGGGTCGTCTGTACACTGTTCATCCGAACAATACAGAATGCTTCTATCTATGATTGCTGTTGATCAATATACGTGGACCAATATCCTTCCAAGATTTAAGAACAGTCAAAGGTCAGCTGTGCGCTACTTATCGCCAAGCTTGCCAAGAACTAAATCTTCTTGAGAATGATGCACATTGGGACACTGCACTAGCTGATGCATCGAATACTGCTCGACCACAGCAAATACGCACGCTATTTGCCATAATATTAACAACCTGCTTCCCATCTAATCCAAAAGATCTTTGGGAAAAATACAAGGACTACATGAGTGAAGATATTCTACATCGTTTGCGCGCTGCGAATCAAAATTTGGACATTCAATTCACACCAAACGTGTATAATGAAGCATTGATTTTGATTGAAGACATATGTTTCACACACAATCGCTAACAAGGCACTGGTGCAACTGGGAATGCCTGCTTCAAACCGACCTGCAAACACCCTTTTTGATCGTGATTTGCAACGAGAAAAACACTATGATTCTGATGAACTGGGGACATTCGTTAGGACAAATCTTCCGCAGTTGATTCTAGAACAACGCGTTGCGTATGACAGAATTATGCGTGCAATCACAGAACAAAGCGGTGGACTGTTTTTCATAGATGCGCCGGGTGGTACAGGCAAGACTTTTCTTCTTTCACTAATTTTGGCAACCATACGATCACAAAATAATATTGCACTGGCTATTGCATCATCTGGAATTGCGGCAACTCTTTTGGATGGTGGCCGAACAACGCATTCAGCATTGAAACTGCCGTTGAATTTGCAAAACACTGAGGCACCAACATGCAACATCAGCAAAAACTCTGGAATGGGAAAAGTACTCCAAACGTATCAAATTATCATATGGGACGAATGTACAATGTCTCACAAGAAAGCATTGGAAGCGCTTGATTGTACACTGCGAGATTTCAGAGGAAACAGACGGATCTTCGGTGGCGCACTCATTTTATTGTCTGGTGATTTTCGACAAACACTGCCCATTATACCACGATCAACACCCGCTGATGAACTTAATGCATGTCTTAAATCATCAGTTCTATGGCGTCATTTACAGAAATTGACTTTGAAAACTAACATGCGTGTACAACTACAACGGGATGCATCGGCTGGAAATTTTGCAAAACAATTAATGGATATTGGAAATGGGCAAATGGAAATTGATGAATCTACCCAATGTATCACCCTGCCAGCAAACTTCTGTAAGATAACAGAAAGCATCGACGAATTGGTGCAAAAAGTTTTCCCAAACATTGCACAAAAACTACAAAACCATCAGTGGCTCAGTACGCGTGCTATATTAGCAGCCAAAAACATCGATGTCAATACCATCAACTTCACCATTCAGCATGGAATACCCAGTGAAACGACAACATATAAGTCCATCGATACTGTAGAGAATCAAGATGAGGTTGTCAACTATCCAACTGAATTCTTGAATTCGCTTGATTTGCCAGGCATGCCACCGCACGTTCTTACATTGAAAATTGGCGTACCCATCATACTTCTTCGAAACATAAATCCACCACGACTTTGCAACGGAACCAGACTCTTAGTCAAGAAAATGATGAACAATGTTATCGAGGCAACAATTTTGACTGGAAAATTCAAAGGTGAAAACGTCCTGTTGCCACGTATCCCAATGATCCCGACAGATATGCCATTCGAATTCAAACGTTTACAGTTCCCGGTGCGACTCGCTTTTGCAATGACTATTAACAATGCACAAGGACAATCGTTACAAGTGTGTGGATTAAATTTGGAGAATCCATGCTTCTCACATGGACAGCTCTATGTGGCTTGCTCACGTGTCGGAAAACCTTCTGATTTATTCGTCTACGCACCAGATGGAAAAACAAGAAATATTGTGCATCCCACAGCACTTCAATAAACATCTAATTTAAACTGAACTTTGTAATCACACAATTTTTTCGAAACGGCTTTGAATGAATTGAATATTTGTGTACTGTTTTTTCTTTAAAATTATTTTTCTTAAATTTATTTCAGTTGTTTGCGTTGCAACGCGCGCCGGGTACAGCTAGTATTAATATAAATAACATACATTAGGCCATCAACTGGAAAAAAAATTAGTACAAACTAAAATTTTAAAAAATAGATGAAATGAACCTACATTGTAATAAAGTATTAAATTAAATTTTCTATAGCATTAAGTTAATATCACATGAAGAATGGAAGTAATACTATCTAACATCTATATTACATCTTTATATATAAAAATCTTCTGTGCGTGTGTTTGTCACTAAACTCCTCCTAAACCGCTGGACCGATTTCGATGAAATTTTTTGTGTGGGTTCAAGTAAATTCGAGAATGTTTTAGATTCACAATTCGGTCCGATATTTACTAAAAATATTAAAAAAATACAACTCAACATTCACCTGCATTGATGTAACAACGCTATTGTTATAAACACACGCACACACACACACACAAGTAATATAAAAAAAATTTAAAATCAATTCCTACTTAGATCAACCAAGAAAAAATTTATTTTAGCTACTTTGTATTAAATAGTTGCAATTAATATTAATATGTATATACATATGACAGAATCACAACATTAAGTGGTAATTAATTTTTATTAATTATCATTAAAGTATCGTTTTGTCATCCAAAACAATCGTGAATATAAAATTTCCTTTCAACTGAATGCTTTAACAATTGAGAAAAAAACCTTTTCAAATTTTACCATAATTCGCCAAAAGTGTCGCTAAGTCGCCAACGTGGCTGTATTTGTAATTTTTTAAGTAATTAGTTTTAATCAATAATTTTTATTAATTATAATTAAATTATTGTATTGTCATCCAAAATAATCATGTACATTACATTTCAGCTCAATTGAGCTCTTTAAAATGTATTTTATTAACGATTGAAAATTCCACCAAGATAAATAAATAAATAAACAAACAAATAAAATATGTTTAGAGATCGTGAGCTAATAGTAGGAATTGAAAAAGACGTAAGTTGGCGTCAAAAATTGATTTTCAACCAAACTGGACAAACCCGGTCTTTATTGTTCCGAAAATGCAGACGATTCACGCTTTTTAGCGTTTTTAATTAATATCTTTTAAAATAATCTTTATATATGTAGTTCTTCTGTGCGTATGTATGTAACTGAACTCCTCCAAAACGGCTGGACTGATTTTGATGAAAGTTTTTGTCGGTTCCAGTGGACTCGAGAATGGTTTACATTTATAATTCAGTTTAGAAAAGTTTAATTAATTTTTTATTCATAAATTGTTGATCTTGGAGTGTTTTACATTGGATCCGGCAGAATGCGCTACGATCGCAGAATCGAATATTCAAAAATCTTTTATTATAATTCAAGTTGGTCCCGACAGTTGGTGCTGTGATCATTTCAGGAAAATATTTTGTCACTTCGTGTTATTATTTTATTGAAATAAATCGTGTGTTAATTAAATTATTACATTCAGATGTAATTAGTGGTCGAAGAGTTTTGAAGTGTGCATAAAAAACTATACATTCTCCAAATTTAGTATGCAATTGAAGTGAGTATTTTACATGATTTTCTATTAAATTTACACGTGCGTTGACAACAATTATCCTAACCTACAAATCTATTTGTGTAGCTAATTGATTACACATATTATTAAACTTTTTTTTATTTAAAACTAGCTGCATGGCCCGGCGTTGCACGGGCTTTCTATACTTTTATAAATTTTCCCTTCCCTTCACAAAACCAGCACTTCCATTATTCTTTTTCGAAACTACTTTTACTTGTTAGTTTCTTTCCCCTCCGCTTAAGCCTGGGCTTTTACTGAGTGTGTAACTTAATTTCCTCTTTCCTTCATGACGCCAGTACTTTTGTGCGGGTGTGTGCGCGTACGTTGCGAGTGATTGCTATAATGATGTCATTCAAATTCCCTTTTTCGAAATATTTTTAACTTTCTTCTTCAGTTAGTCGTCTCATTTCTTTTCCAGGTTGAAAATTTCTGATAACTTTAATGTTGTTTTCAAAAATTTCATATTCCTTATTTTAAAAAAATGATGACCTAATTAAATCTAAAACCAGAGACAATACGCAAAAATCAACTGTAAACATGAAAAAGAATAAACATTAAGCTGCCTTAAACCAAAATTGAAATTACAATATGAATATCCCTGTGACTACACAAAAAATAAGTAAGAAATTTTTAAGCTGAAAAAGAAATGACAAATTAGATCAATACGCGAAACAAAAATGTATATCAAACTAATCTGATTGTTATTGAAAAAATAAAAAGTAGTCTTAGATTGAAGAGTGATGCATCTTACAACTGTAATACTGTTTCAAAATAAACTCTGTAACAAATACTTAAAATACATAAATCAAAAAAATAATTTTTAACTCAGCATATGATGTAGCAGATTGTAACGCTGGGGAAAAAATGTTACAATTAAAAGCTGATAATTGAAATTTTCGAGCGCAAAGATTTTTCAAGCAAATACACTGTGTTGCCAAAACAACTAACCAAAAACCCAGTTGTTGAAAAAAAAATTGCAAAATCGTTTAAAAATTTAATTTTAAAAAAGCTAAAGCGAATTTCGAAAAAACCTCTTCGTAGTGCACATCATCAGGACCTAGAATAATTATGTGCCAAGTTTCATACTTCTGAGTTGCTTAGTTTGGGCTGTAGAAGTGAAACACACACGTATAAAGTCTCTTTTATTAATATAGATTATTTCTTATCGGAAATAGTTTGTGAGTTTCACTTCTAAGCAAACCAGAAGTATAAACATTGGCACATAATTACATTGTAATAACTATTTAATACAAATTTTACTCAAAACGGCCCACATTGTTAAAGCTTATTCATAAAAATTTGGAATTTTTGAATTTAAGATGTGTGTACAGGACGTCTGTTGGGTCCTCTAGTTTAATAAAAAATTCAGATAGAAATGAAAGAATGAAAATATAAATAAAAATTATAACAGAAAAGTAACAACAGTAGTATGTTTCTGCTATGGGAATTATGAGTGAAATATAGATAAACCAAAAGAAAAAATTATGTCATAAACTATTTCCTTAAAATTTTAACATAAATAACATACATTAGGAAGCCTTCAAATGAAAAATAATAAAATTAGTACAAACTAAGATTGTAAAAAATATACAAAATAAGCCTACATTGTAAAAAAGCATTAAATTAAATTTTCTGTAGCATTAAATTAATATTACACGACGAAAGGATGATATATTCTGTGTAACATCTATATTACATTAAATATAAAATTCAGATGTAATACAAAAGTGAAAAGATAAAATTAGTAAGAACCTAAATAAAAAAAAACTGTCTCAAACAGACTTATATTGAAAAAAATCGTAATGAACCTAATGAGATAAACAATTAACATAAGTATAGTGATAATTGAAATATACATATCATAAATGAACAGTATGATATGTACAAAGTATATGATCTTCATAAAACTAAACGAGGAACATATTCAATTATTTTTTGGCTTAAAACTAACGTTTGAGTCACGGTATCACAAAATTAAGCCTTAATTTTGATGAAATTACCATAACCAGTGCTGAACAAACAAAATACTCACGGAAAATCTTAAATATGAAAAATTGAAACGCAAGTATTTGACATGGGTCCAAAAATACATAATGCATCAGACTTGTACTCTAGATTGTACGAGAGATAAGGCAGCATTTTCTTTATCTTTTCAACTAGTTGTTCTTGAAGAGCGTGCGACATTTCTGATATTTAAGTCTCCCTTCTCGATCTTCAGCAGTTTCAGAGATCTTTCCTTGCATCATTTGTAAGCAACTGGACCAATGGAAACATTCAAAATTTTGCATGTGTTGTACGTGCTAAATTGTAGCAATCATGTGCTTCGTTTCATGGAAGGTCGACAATATGTTGGGATAATATGTAAGAACCGAAATGTCATAGGAAGATTTGGTACTTATGTATAGTTAGTTGCCAACTCTATTAATAACTCACCACGTTGGCAACTGCCATTTCCCCTATGTGTCGTCCATGCTGAATTGGCAACAGTGTGCTTCGTTTCATATAATGCCACCAATAGTCTGCGATAATAAGCAGCTCAGAGGAAAAAAAATTAAAGAAATCTTATAAGTAAATAGAAATTCTAACTTAAATCACACACACCATTGACAATCTGTTAATTCCAATCAGTTTAAATGGAGTGTCATTTCCTTTTATTTTTTTTTCTACTTTTCTGTTACAATTTAAAAACATGGAATTTTTGCCAATAAAGGAAAAAGGTACTTACGTATTGGCATCACTGCAGCAAATTTACACCACAATATCAAAACACATTCTTATGTGTTTTATATAAAAACAAAACAAATTGTGGTGAAAATGTGTCTCTTTGGCTGCGGTTGATATGCAAGTATCAGGAAAAGTACTATCTTTTTTCTTTCTCAATGGGTAAAAATGATATTACTTACATTTTATCGTACCAATGCCAACGTTCAAAATTTTGCATGTGTTGTACGTGCTAAATTCAGACAACCATGTGCTTCGTTTCATGTAATAGGTTGGGTATATATATGTAAGAACCGAAATGTCATAGGAAGATTTGGTACTTATATATAATTGCCAACTCTATTAATAACTCGCCAAGTAGCAATTGCCATTTCCTATGTGTCGTCTATGGCGTGAAGTGAGAATCTATTAAAGATTTATTCCACGCCATATAAATAGTAGAAATGAATGATAGTAAAGGTTAAACATATTTTTAATTTACAGCATTATAGAATATTACAAGAGTTACTAATTACTTAGGTTGAAACATACAAATTAAATAAAGGGAAAACACGTTTTTCCTCATGCGAGTCAGAGAGAGAAGTGGGGAGTGAACGTCCGAACGAAGACAGGTTTTTTGAGTGTCCGTTCATATCAGTTCACTTCTCTCTGCTCGCAAGTTGTTTCCAGTTAAGAGGAATTAGGTCGGTGCCGAGGCACGCCACATCGTCCACGCTGAATTGGCAACCGTGTACTGCGTTTCAGAAAATACTGCCAATAGGCTGCAAAAAAAAATACTGCCAATAGGCTGCTTAAAAGAAAGATGAATTCTAAGTATCTGCGACGCATACAAAGAAGGATACTTTTACGGGTCATATGTGGTTATCGCACAATAAGTTACGACTCAGTTTATGCTCTTTCTGGCTTCCCTTCAATCGACATTACTATTCTTCATAATATTGCTTTTAGAGAAAATCTCTCTGCTTCTTCCATCTCTAATTATGATTGTATTCTATCTCCATTTTTTATCCCTCATCCTTCAGAGAGGAATGCCATCAATACTGTTCAATTTAGTGACAAGAGCACAGAAGATTTCCCTGTTATTTGCTATACTGATGGCAGTAAAATTGATGGAAGAGTTGGTTTCGCATTTGTTGTGTTCAGGAGTGGTGTTGAATCCGAGAACTTTCAATTTAGAATTCGTGATGAATGCACAGTTTTTGTAGCTGAACTTTTATGTTTAAATTTCGCCGTTAAATGGATCACTGAGCAAAATAGTGTCATCTCAGAATACCTCATCTGTACTGACTGTCTTTCCTCCTTGATTCTCTTAAATGTATTTCTTCATCTAACAATATAATCGTCGAGATCCAGAAGCAACTTAAAAGCCTAAGAGATAAAAACATCTCAATAGATTTTGCATTTGTTCGCGGACACACCGGCGTTCTTGAAATGAGCGAGCCGATTGGCTTGCAAAAGCTGCAACCAAGCGCAAAATTGACATTGACGTTAATATTCCTAAATCGTTTTACAAGAAGATCACGAATGAAAGAATGATGAAGTCTTGGAACCAAGAATATCTCATTTCTAATAAGGGGAGCATAACAAAGAAATTTTTTCCCACCATTAATAAGAGACTATCATGTCATCATTTTTACACTAACTACAAATTAACCCAATTTCTCACTGGTCACGGTAATTTCAAAAGCTACCTGAACAAATTTAATTTAGCTCCTTCATCTTTCTGTGACTGTAATATTGGTGGCGAGGAAAATGTAGAACATGTGATCCTTCTGTGTTCCAAGTATGTCAGAGAGAGAAAGATCATAAGACTGGCGTTCAAGAGACTCAACATTAATTGGCCACCAAATTTTCACCAATTTCTTTCTACCAGAAGTGCTTTCAATAATTTCTGTAAATTTGTTGCAACTGTTTGTAATCCTTCTTAACTTCTTTTTTAATTGTTTATTTCCTTGAATGTGTGTTTAAGACTTACTTCTGTAAGCCCCGTGTGATACTTTGTGGTGCACGGGGATTTTAAAATTGTTTTCAATAAAAAAAAAAATAGGCTGCAATAATACATAACACTTTTTGACCAAATGGTCATGCTATGCAGTTGGAAGTAGGCAAGAAGTACTGCTGAAATGTACAAATATTCAGGTGATAACTTAGTTTTACGCTATACTTAAGAATGAGCTGGGTACAGATGAATTGTAGCTTAAGTACGCTAATACATAAGTATCACTTAATCTAAGCTACTATCTACAAAAAGCTTCACAAATCATTTTTTAGGTTATTGGCACCTCACGAATCGCGTCATTTTTCGACAAAATTTGACCGATTTTATATAAAATATGTTAGAATCTTTGTTGTTTTGGTATCAAGGTGTGAATAGAGTGTGATCAATTTTGCTGTGGTGGAGAGGTTACAACATAAGTACCTCATTATCCAAGCTTCTGTTTACAAAAAGCTTCACAAATAGTTTTTTGACGAAAAAACTGACTTTTGAGTCACGTTATCACATAATTATAAGCAAGAAAATTACAGTTCAGAAAATAAACAAACATAAAACTGTGTGACATTAAAATAGAAATTATTGCATTAATGTAAATCAAAGGGTTATCTAAAAAGGAAAAATTAAGCCTTAATTTGAAGGAAAATTTTAAATATAAAAAATTTAAACATGAATAAAATAAGCAAATAAATATGAAGTAACCTAGAATATAGTAGAAATTATAAAATTAATTAAGTTACATCCTTTTTTTTAAAATTAAGTAAAAGGATAAAATGCGTTGAATGTAAAAATAGTTCGGAATATTATCAAATGGATAAGCAAAACAAATGATACTGTTGCCAAAACAACTAACTAAAAACCCAGTTGTTGAAAAAGAAAATGGAAAAATCGTTTAAAAATTTAATTTTAAAAAATCTAAAGCGAATTTCGAAAAAAACTCTTCGTAGGGCACATCATCAGGACCTAGAATAATTATGTGCCAAGTTTCATACTTCTGGGTTGCTTAGTTTGGGCTGTAGAGGTGAAACACACACGCTTAAACTGTGTTTTATTAATATAGATTAGCTAAAAACTACATGGATTTTTGTCAGAAGGAACGTTAAACAGTGATGCCACAAACAGTATTGAACAACAAAAATAACAGAAAATCTTACATACCGTAAAATCCAGCGTACAACACCCACTTTGAGCATAAAAAACTAAATCGAAATTTACGGGTTCAAGAGCTTTAAAAATAAAAAAAAGATGAGTATAGAAAAAAATTAAGACTTCTACAAATATATCAAATACTGTTTATTTAAAAGAAATGACACTCCTTATGAACTTAAAGGGTTGTAATTCTATATAGTAGTATATATTTTTTTTCTATACCTTGGAATACCTTGAATAAATGACTTCAAAACATGAGAGCAATGCATATGTACATTTCAGGTTTCTTCGCAAAAAAAGAGGCTGTGAATTAGACAGCGAACATAACAAATATTAAAAAATGCCGCTCAAAAGTATAGGTGAGCATTATATGCTGGATTTTATGGTAATCTAATATTTTACTTTGCATTGTTTTTTTAGCATCAAATTGTCATCCAATTGTTCGATATCGTCCATTTTTTAATTCATTTCACCGTTGAAATGCGAGTCTAAATAACTGCGCATATTTTTCATGATGTTCAACATTGAACAGAATCTGCTGATGAAGGAAGAAAAGAGATATTTTTTTCCAATCAAAGAAAATGTCATAGAAATGTACATGCATAAAATCCTTAAAAATCTATATGAAGAACATATTGTAAGAAGGAAAGCTAAAAAAAACCATAATGCCACACGACAAAAATTGCATTAACTCTAAATAAGTGCAAAAGAAAATTAAATGTAATTCAATACTAAAAAATGCAGTATAAACTAAAACAAAAATCTACCTAAAACGGATAAAACAGGTCCCCGTTGAAATAGTCCAGAACTAATGACAGTACTGAATGAAACAAATAATAAACTGTGTTGCACAAAAATTAATTAATGAGACAATACTTTTTTGCAATATTTCTATTAAATATTATAATTATATTGCAAAGCGCAAACGAATGAGTACATACAATGATAAATAACTATAATGATAAGTGAAAATATATATATTATATATGGACAGTATAACATAAAATATGCATATGATCTCCAAGAAACTATGTGAGGAACAGATTATCAGAAGCAACATTAAATTTTGATGGCATGAGACGCGTATAATCACTTCAACGCTGAATTATAAAGAAATCTAGAGGGGGATATGAGAAAATCTTTTCAAGGTGCATCTCTTTTCTGTGCAAACATTTTTTTTTATCACAATGCAATGCTGGGCGATACAATTAGTTATAATATTAATTTACATTAAAAGGTTATCTAAAACAGAAAAAGTATGCCCTATTTTCGATAAAATTGCCATAAACAGTTTTCAACAAAAAAACAACATATAACCAAAAATCTTCAATATTTAAAACGAAATAAAATAAATATAAAAGTAACCTTACACATAGTATATATTATAACATTAATTCAAACCAAACAGCTACATTAAATAGATAAGTTTAATGAAACTACTATAAGCAGCTCAGAAGAAAAAAAAGTCTAGAAATCTTATATGTAAATAGAAATTCTAACTTGAATCACACCGTTGACAGTCTGTTAATCCCAATTAGTTTGAATTGAGAGTGTCATTTTCTTTATACATTTTTCTACTTTTTTGTTACAATGGAAAAACATGGAATTTGCCAATAAAAGAAAAGGGTACTTACGTATTGGCATCAATGCAGCAAAATTTGCACCTTTATATCAAAACAGATTCTTATGTGTTTTATATGAGAAGAAAAACAGTTGCATTTTGGTGAAATAAGTGCCACTTTGGCTGCGGTTACTCTTATACATAAATATTAGGAAAAGCAGTTCCATTTTTCTTTTTTAATGAAAGGAAAAGTTGTTACTTACATTTTATCGCACCAATGCCAACATTTAAAATAACTCGCAAACGCTGATGTCGCATGTGTTAAATGCACTAAATTGTGGCAACCATATGCTTTGTTTCATATAATGTCGCCAATGGACTAAATTCATGTGACATCAACAATCACATGATTCCAGTTCAGCTCTTGCGCACGTACATGCGGCGTCATTTGTTTACATTACTATCTTGCTCTTAAGTTAATTATTCTTTTTTGACGTTCAGAAATGACATACTGTGCAGCATATGGATGCAATAACTCCAAAAAGAAAGACAATTGCAGAAACAAAACTTGCTTCCAATTTTCTTTGAAAAATCCAAATTTATTAAAAACATGGATAGCAAAGATTAGGCGGAAAAAATTCGTACCTTCTTATGCTTCTGTACTATGTTCGGATCATTTCGAAGAGGAATGTTTTGAATACCAAAATTTTACTAATCGCAGGCACTTAAAACCTGGATCAGTGCCAACAAATTTTGTGTTTACAAAAAGTCCATCTTTCCGAAGAATTCTGTGAAGATTCACGCCCTCTACTTCTACTGAAATGTAAGTACTTCAAAATTTTTGCTAAGTTTAAGTCAAGTTTTTAAATAAGTTACTTAGAAAATACTTCAGTGGTTAAATATCTTAATAAACTTAAGTTTTACTTATGTTATAAATCTTCAAAATAAAGTAACAGAAGTAATTCTGTACTTTATATAAAACTAGCACTGTATAGAGTATACTTTTAAATAACCATACATATTATATTAAGACAAGTATGTATACAAAGTTCACAGAAGATTATCTAATGTATTGTGTTCTGTTATTTTGCTTTCTCATTAAAAAAACAATAAAATACTTGTGATAATAATCTGTTTCTGAATTGATGGAATAATTTAATTTTAACTCTCTTAATGTTTTTTTATCACCATCTACAAAGTACTTGATGATAAATTTAATCATTGATGATACATTTAAATAAATAAATCATGTAAATGAAAATTTCAAATAAATAAAAATTAACAGTTTATAAAAACACTTCATAAAGTATTTGAATTTAAAATACTATGCCTTATAAGAAAATTACTAACAATTTGGGAGCATCTTAGTGTTTACACAATATTGCTCCTTATTGAATTGAAGTTTTAAATGAAAAATTTACATTTCTTTTTCAAAATGGTTTGGCATTTCTTGTGTTTACTTTTAATGTGTTGGAATCAAATTAGAATTTACTCATAAATAGCAATAATTATAGAATGACTAAAGCTTAATAATGCATATTCATTAAAATAGAAAACAATGAAATTGATATTCAATGCTACTCTAAAAAATAAGAATCAGATTATAAACTTATCACTAATAATGTAGCTATTAAAAAATATAAATTAGCCCATTCACATTTCTTTTTATCTTTTGGAGAATCAACTTTTAATTAAATAACTATCAATGTTAATACATAGAATATTATTTTGTATTTTAAAACAATGAGTTATATTAATGCATAAAAGAGTAAATAGTAATGCAATCATAATCGTCTTTAAAAAAAGTTCCTAAATTAAAAGAAAATAATTTTTAACTTATCTGACAAGTTGTTTGGATTTGAACACATGGCCTGTACGTCACTTTCTTCTTCATTTCGGCTTTAACAAAGCCTTGAATAAAAAAAATCATCATTCATTAAGAAATCAGGCTCAGAGTAAATGATATCTTGCTTACGAATTTATCGTCGAATAATTTTAATCCTTTTGATATATTCGCAGCAACACTTTGATTTCCAGTGGCACTGGAAAACTTCGCACTGTAATTTAATATTTCGTGCAAATTGAAATTTTTCAAAAGAAGCGGTTTCGAACCTATGCTATGAGCCATTCTTGTGAAAAAATATGAAGTAAAGAACTACAAAATTAATTAATAACTAAAATAACCAAGAGCTATATCTAAGTAAATCAAGAAATATAAATAAATATCCAAGCTAACACTAACGAAGCAGACGAATACTTAATTAGATGAATAAAGTAGAATAAAACAAAAATTATGTAAAAGAGTTGTTAAAAATATTTCCTAACAAATATATATACTAGAATAATGCAAAAAATACAATGATATCATATGTTTTTAATTAGATAAAAATTAATACACAAGAACGACATCAACAAACGTATAGGAAAATGTGCTATTTATTGACAATGCTATTCATAGAATTGTGCAAGTGCATGTGCTAACGGGGCGTTTATTGACGATATAATAAAAATGGGCAAACAATTAACGATCAAGTCCATTCATATTGGCCGAGGCCGTTCGCAGAGAAGTGGGCGTGGAAATGGAATTGGGTCGATCCGAAAATAAACGACCCGAGTCTCAAATTGTGCATTCCGAGTGAGAATCGATAGAACGCTCTCCTTGCCTCGACCAATCAGAAGCGGCCTTCCACAAGGAAGTCTTAAGTTCGCCTCTGCTTTTCACTCTATACGTAAATGATATCCCGCAAACTGATCTATCGCATTTAGCAATGTTTGCCGATTATACTGCTATTATCACTCAGAATAAGAGATTTTCCGTTGTGATCTCTAATCTGCAACACTACATATACTTGCTTGAACTCTGGCTCACTGACTGGAAAATAAAAGCAAACGCTTCTAAAAGTGCTTGCCTCATGTTTACGCGAAGACTCCGACTTCCAGTCGGATTAACTCCCGTCCAAATTTTTGGCCAACCTGTCCCCTGGGTACATGTTGCAAAGTACCTAGGGTTATATTTAGACGCAAAATTAACTTTTGCCCACCATATAGAACAGACTCGCAAAAAAGCGCATGCTGTTCATGCCGTTCTTAAATGGCTTATCTCCCGTAGGAGCAAACTTGCGATCCGGCATAAGGTTTTGCTCTACAAATCAATAATCCGACCGGTCATGTCATATGGATCACAAATCTTTGGATCCTCTGGCATGTGCCATTTAAAGAAGCTACACACGCTGACGATCTCATTTGTGAGACAAATAGTTAATGCTCCCTGGTTCGTACGCAATGAGGTCATATATCGTGACTTAAAAATTAAACCATTTTTACCTCATATAAAGGACCTTTCTAAAAGGTTCTTCGATAAACTTCCTAACGTTCCCAATGAGCTAATTAGTAACCAGCCTGCATACGATCCCGCAATGCCATCGTCTCAAAAGCGCTTCTTGATCACGATTTTATAAATTTCCCCCAAGCCAAAAGGCTTAGGGCTTTAATTTAGCTTATTTCTCATTGGGAACTTAAATTAAAATTTTAATTTTAACTTTATTTAATTTAAACTTTCTACTTAAAAGTAAAAACTCTCACCGTAACTAGTAAATCCTAGCTCCGCGCCGAGAGTCGCGGAATTAACGTTTTTCCGAAGCGTGTTCACCGCGGTCGGAATCCGAGAGGGTGACCCGATCGGATTCAATTTTGCGGTTGTTCTCGCTTCAGCTTTCCTTTCCGGCCACCAGATGGAGGCACGGACCTTTCTATCTAGCAACTCTTGTAAAATTCGTTTCACATACAGCAATCATTAATTAAATTGTTCTTTTGAACAATAGCTATTATTTTTGAGAACTGGATATTCCTCATTTACTTCTATTAATTATTTATCATGATTGTATCACATATATGACTTCATTGCGTGATAGAAACTTTTATACCGCAAAGTCCTATATTCACCTTTTTTAGTCCTGCCCCCACTCCCATTTTCACCGGCAATGTGCAAGTTGGTTCATTTTAAATTTTTATTCAAAATTTATTTTCTCCCCCTCTTTTTGCAGGAGATCTTAGAATTTTTATTCAAGATCTCCTTGTCTCGGGTCGTTTATTTTCGAATCGACCCAATCCATTTCCACGCCCACTTTCTGCGAAGCGACTGGCTTCGGCCAATCATATCGTAGGAAGCAGGGCAATCGTTTCTTCGGCTGACAGACTTCGTCTGTCACCGTCCCAGCAGAATTGTTCTGCCCATTTTAATTTCATCTTTTAAATTTATTTAAATTATCTTATGTAACCCCATAAATTCGGCTCTTAATTTTAAAATTCTGATGAGGAGGTACGTCCCTCATTTAGGGACAGGAACTCCGTAAATTACATGCCACTTGACGTTGGAATCACGTGATTACTGACTGGCGCCAGTCTATCCATGAAGTTACTCCATTGGTTGCGATAATATGCAAAAAGCGCAATGTCATGGAAAGATTATTTGGTACTTATGTATTATTGCAACAACTGCCAAACTGTATTAATAACTCGTCAAGTTGGCAAACATGATTTCATTTTATGCTATACTTATTAATGGGCTGGGTTTGGTGATATCAGCTTCAGATGGATTGTTGTCTAAGTACAACTGTAGATTGATAGTACCACTATTATTCAGTTTTCTAAGAACCAAAAACCAGAGTTCCTTAGAACTGATAAGCACCAAAATATGTACAAATGTTTTGCAAAGTCGACACTATAAAAGTCAACATATAGTTGGTAACCAACATGGAGAAAGCAAAAATTTTTCAGATGTTTAAATTAATTCCAAATAATTTATATCATAAACTTACTTATAAAATAATGCTAAAGGAGTAAAAGCAATTAAAATTTTTCGGCCTTCCACCTAAGAATATTTTATATTTTTTCAATAACTGAATTAAATTAGTTTAATATACATTTTAGTTTTAGCTTATAATTTATTTGGTTATTCCGAACCCTTCCTCGGTTAGATTTAATTTTGTGGTTACTTTTTCATTTGTTATTTAGGTTTAGGTTTAGGGCTGTGTGTTACGTTTATTATTCTTTTTTTCATTTAAACCGAAATATGTATACATTAGATTTAATTTTGTCTCATTTCTTTTTCAGTTGAAGAATTTCTGATAACTTAAATTTCGCATTCTTAATTTTAAAAATGAGACCTAATGTAATCTAAAAACCGAAACACTACAGAAGAATCAAATGTAAATGTATAAATATCAACATGACAAAAGAATAAACGTTACGCTGCCTTTAACAAAAATAGAATTTACAAAATGAACACAATTGTGACTACACAAAAAATGAGAAATTATAAGCTGAAAAAGAAATGACAAAATTAAATCTAAGCCATTAATGGTTCTGATAAATTGAATAAAATATAAGCAAAACAATGTACATCAAACTAATTTAATTTAGTAACTCAAAAAATAAAAAGTAGGCTTAGCTTGAAGAGCGATGCATTTTCTCCTCGAAGACAGTTTTAAAATAAAATCTATAAGAAATATTACAAATACAAAAATCAAAAAAAATTTAACTTATAAAGAAAATGATACAGCAGATTACTGCTGAAAAAAAAAACGTAAAATTTTCTGTTCGTATCTCAAACTTTTTAGCGCAAATTTCTAAAGCAAATATATTGTGTTTCCAAACGAACAAATCTAAAATCCAGTTGTTAAAGAAAAAAAATGGAAAAATCGCTTAAAAATTTAATTTTAAAAAATCGAAGGTGAATTTCGAAACAATCGCTTCGTAGTGCACATCATCAGGACCTTGAATAATTATGTGCCAAGTTTCATACAACTGGGTTGCTTAGTTTGGGCTATAGAGGTAAAACACACACGCCTAAAGTCTCTTTTTTTAAAATTAGATTTTGGTTTAGGGATGATTTGAGAACGTCTGTTGCTAAGCATAAAATATTTTGTAAAATATTTTACCGGGAATTAATTTAGAAGACACATTAAAGCGTGCTACAATTGCCAACAAACTTTAAAGAGGAGAAGTACACCAAATTTTTCAAAATATAATGGTTTTGTATACACATAAGTTTTCCAGGATATCTTTATACTTTGGATTTGGAATCAGAAAGACTAATTTTGCCACGAATACTTTTAATGCAAATTAGGCGATTGAGAAATGTACTCGGTCAATTTGAAATATTAGTGTATTTTTAAATACTTTTTGTTATTAAACGAAACATGCATACAGGAAATTAAAAAAATTAGTAAATTAATCATTAAATTGTGTTAAATGTACACCTAAGACATAAGAGTAAATATTTGTTTACCTATTTAAATAATAATTGCAAGTATATGATTGTTGATGTATTTACTACGAACACATTGCGATGCACATAAACATATTTATTACGTTGTAGCAAATTATAAGAACCTTTTGTATTTGTATATTTATTTTTTTACAAAACATTGCTTATTTCTTAGCTTTAAAAGTTATTTTCTTAGCTTTATTCAGAATATTTACAAAGATTTACAAAAAACTGCGTACAAGTTTCACAACAGTAACATATACAATCACAACGTAAAACATTATTAAATAAATTTCAAACATATTTATATATAAATATAGATATATACAGGAAAATAAATATTTACATAAAAATAGATTACACAGTTTATTTAGCTGTTAGTCAGTTACTTTTCTTTGCTTAAATTTTTAGTACTCTTTTCCCCAAAAGTAGTTACTCAATAATACATTTCTTACAAATGTAGATTAAATATGTTTTAAAACTTTATTGGTATCAAATTAATAAATAAAAGTTCGCTGACTGCAAAAACAGCATGGAAAAACGACTTAAATATGTTAACAAAAAAAATTTATTTTTGTTAAATTCATAGATACATCATTACAGATACACATACATGAAATTAAATGTATACATGCAAATAGATTACACAGTTTATTTACATGTTTTTCAGTTACTTTTCATTACTTAAAATGTTTCTATATTTCCCTCCAACAGTAGTTTAATTATGCATTGTTACAAGTGTAGATTAAATATGTTTTAAAACTACTGGGATATATATGCACAGTAATAAACAAAAATTCACTCTCTGTAATAACAGTATTAAACATTACCAAAAAATAAAGTTCCCATAAAAAACAATACAACAAATTATCGTAAAATAAGTTTAAAATATATGTGTTTTAGATAAATCATACACACACACATACGTATATAAAATAAAATAAATGTATATCGTTACGAATTTTGTGTAAATAGCGTATATATCGCAGGGAAACGATGAAATTAGGGCTTTTGTCAAATTCCTAAAGATGATCAATTCACACAAGATGTTAAAATAACATCTCTTTGATGTCTTTTCCCTGTTGTAAGTGAATTAGTTAAATCCCCGAACAGTTTTAGTGAAATGAAAACAACATGCCACTTTTTTGGTGCTAAGGGACTGATATTTTAGGGATCGTAATAAATTTTGTTATATGGTTAGGATCTGCTGGGACGCATCCCGTCCCCGGTGCATTCCCACCCCCTCAACAGCTTTTTGGTCACTATCTCGACATCCGAGCCTCACAGTCCATTCGGACATTGCTCATCCAATCCCTCTCTAACTGCTCTTCGAGTTTTTAGAATTTCATGCTCATAGGGCTTGTTCAATCCGTAATTGTATCTATTTTTTGTCGCGAATGCCATCTGCCGACTGAGCACCTCCACCAACGTTTTGATGTAACCCTCCGCTTCAGTTGTTGTTGTAGCTTCCATCTTGGAACAGCGTGTGAATAGCACCCTCTCGTAATAAACCAATTTACAGTCCAAAGGTCGCAACGTCTTAGTTAAAACACGAACCAGCATTTGACAACGAACATTTGTAAAACAACACTACCTTTTTTGGAGCGTCTAACCGGTGAAAAAAAATGGATAAACTTAATAATTCGAAGCGTGCAATCAAAGGCACCATAACTAATATAGAAACTTTTGTAGAAGAATCAGGGAATCATACTCCGACAAAACTTGATATTAAACTGAAACGTGTCCAAGAAATGAACAGAAAGATTGATGAATTAAAGGATCAGTACTATGATATCAAGGATATTAGTGAATCGGAACTACAAGTGATAGAAGCTGACATACAAAGTATAGAGGACATACTAGAGGAGCTGGAGGTAAGGATTAGAGATATTCTCAATTCTTTAATTGCTAAATATTCTGTTAGTTCTGTTCATAATCATGAAAATGCAATATCTCAAACTAATTATATACTGAAATTAGAAATAAAACTGCCGGAAATACCTTTACCGGTATTTAGAGGTAGATACGACGAATGGCCTAGCTTTAAATCACAATTTGATAACATTATAATTAATAACAATGACTTGAGCGAGTCACAAAAACTTTATTATTTGAAAGCGTCATTACAAGGTGATGCCAAACTACTTGAAGCAGTTGATGATTCCTTTGAATCGCTCATCACAGCATTAAAAACTAGATTTGAAAATAAGCGTCTCCTTACTGAGACTCATCTTAATGCTATATTAGAAATAGAAAAGTTAACAAGCGAATAAGCTCGAGATATTAGAACCATGACAGATATTCTAAGCAAGAATATCAGAGCTTTAAAACTCTTAGGTTTTGAACGCAATAATTTATCGGATCTTATATTGCTTAATATCATTCTGAAAAAAATAGATCGAGAAACTCGTAAACAATTCGAACAATCCATTGATTCAAATCAAATTCCTGAATTAGATACATTTATAATGTTTTAGAAAAAAGAAGCCAAACTATAGATAGTATTAATCATTCTGCTCCTATTACTCATAAACCAAAACAAGTACCCTTCCATAAAGATAAAATCTTTCTTAATTCGAATGATTCATCAAATTCTTGTGCAATCTGTAAACTGCCTCATTTGATTTATAAGTGCAGCGCTTATCAAAATATGAAAGTATCCGATAGATTTAATCAAATAAAACGCCTTAATTTGTGCATCAATTGTTTAAAGAAACATTATAAAATTAAGGAATGCAAATCGAAAAACTCTTGTTCCGTTTGTAAAAAATGTCATCATACATCGTTACATATATTTGAAGCGATTCCTTCACTCTTGCCCACAACATTAGCTAACGAACTAAAACCCATACCGGATATGAAAGGGACAACACCCCCAGAGCACTCTGATACGTTTTCGAACTGTGTGGGAGAAAAGAAAAATATTTTACTCCCGACCGCAATGGTTTAACTCAGGGGGCAGACAGTTAGCTTTTCCCCTGGAAAGCGATTTTAGACTCAGGATCTCATCTTTCCTTCATTCGACAAAGGCTGGCTAATAAACTCCCCCTGAAAAAAATAATAAATAAACGCGCCTATTTCGGGGTTAGGTGAAATAACCCTTAGAGTTAAACAAAAAGTAAATACGGTGATTCAAAATAAAAATGGAGACTTTTCAATGCCGTTAGAACTATTAATCGTCCCGTATATTACCACAACATCTATCCATCGCATGGATGCAACTAAAGTAAACATTCCTTCGAACATTGATTTCGCGGATAAGGATTTTGGTATACTAGGAGAAATAGATATGCTTATTGAGTGCGAGCTCTTTTTTTGAATTATTAAGACCCAATAAATTTCGATCGCCATGCGAAAAATGGATGTTTCAAGAGACTTTTTTCGGGTACATTGTTGTAGGGAGTTCCGATAAATTTTACGAAAAATCATATTGTGGCTTGAATATTAATGCGGAAATAAATTCCGTGAAGTGAATGTGAGTTTTAATGGCGCAAGGGCCGATTTTGGCCAAGCTGCGCCAAACACATGTTAAAAGAAGATGTCATTTTTAAAAATATATAAGTAGAAAAGCATATGTACACATATATATGCATGCATGCATGCACGCATACATAAAATATATTAAAAATACAAAGAAACACACAAATCAAATTAAATGTAAAAATCCAATCTTTAAAAGGAAGGCAAAAAGGTTTTGGTGGGGAGTTTCCCCCACCAAGTCAGATAAGGTTAAAACAGATGTATGAAAAAAGGTGATGCGATGATGGGTAAAAACGGGACAATCTATTAAAATATGATAAACGGAATATGGGACTTTACACGAGGCACATTCTGGGGCATTTTCACCCAACAGAAGGTGTCTATGAGTAAAACGAATATGACCAATGCGAAGTCGAGACAAGCGGACATCATGTCTTCGCACTGGTAGTGCTGCCCAATGAGAAGTGGAAGGATGAATGCTATGCAGTTTGTTGAGGACCTGTTGATCCCAAGTCTCTTGCCATACACGACAGATATAGTTTTGTGTAGAAGTTTTTAAATCCTGGTAACAGACAGGCCACTGCATGTGATCAGACATGGATCGTGCAGCGGTATCAGCCTGTTCATTACCAAGTATACCCACGTGTCCAGGTACCCAGGAAAAAATTATATCAAAACCCTTCCTTTCTAGTTTTCGCAGAAGAAGAAATATTTCTATCACAGTGGGGTGTCTATGCTCTGTTGAAAAGTGTAATGACTAGAGCACTCATGCTGTCAGTGTACACACAAAAATGACGGTGGTTAGAAACTATTATATGCTGAAGTGCGACAAGAATGGCAGTTAATTCTGCACTAAAGACAGACATGGAATTATGTAAGCTAAAACTTAAGATGGTATTATTAAAAACAACACCACACCCAACATGTCCTACAGTCTTCGATCCGTCCGTGTAGACTGGTATGTATTTAGAATAGTTACTGCGATGGTGTGTGTGTGTGTGTGTGTATGTGTAAGAAAAGAGTTGTTGATAAATAATAGCAGCAGTACCTGTTTTGTCATAGCCCGAAAAGGGGTTACTATAGTTAAAAATTTGGATGTCCCAGGGTGGAAAAGCAAGGATATTATTTTCCTGGATATTTATATTATTTAAATGGGCGTCATTTAGAACTGCCTTTGCTCTTTCTGAAAAAGGTTTGATGCTAAATGAACGGGCTTCATAGAGTCGGGTGAGACCAATAGCAAGAGCAAAGGGTTTTAATGGATGAGAAGGAACAGACATGGCCCGAATAAAATAATTTGCACTTAATTGCCTTCGCCTTAGTTCTAAAGGTGGTTGATGGCATACCACATACAAGCTGGTAACAGGCGAAGTTCTGAAGGCACTAGAGCAGATTCTCAGAGCAGAGTGATGTACTGTGCCTAGTCGTTTTAATACAGATGCACGAGCAGAACCGTACACTGCACAACCATAGTCCAAACGTGAAAGTATTAGTGATTGGTACACTCGGAGTAACGAGACTCTATCCACTCCCCATAGGGTGTTTGATAGTACTTTTAAGATGTTGAGGGATCGTTCACACTTCTTCCGCAAGTAAAGGACATGCGGAAGGAAAGTCAATTTAGAGTCAAAGATTACTCCGAGGAAGCGCACCTCACTGACTACAGGTATTTGAATATGTCCTATATGAATAGAAGGATCTGGGTGTAGGTTACGTTTTCTGCAAAAATGGACACAGCTGCTCTTGGAAGGAGATATCGTGTGTCCATTCTGATCGCACCACTGAACTAATCGATTGACAGTTGTTTGCAGCTGTCGCTCAATTAGTCGCATATCTGAACCTTGACAAGAGACTTGCAGATCGTCAACATATAGCATTCCTCGCACTGAAGGTGGAAGTTGATGAAGTATGTTACTCATATGAATATTAAAAAGGGTAACGCTTAAAACGCTACCCTGAGGAACACCTTGATTTTGCATGAATTTATGAGAAGATGAGTGACCAATGTGTATATTAAAATAACGAACAATTAAAAAGTTAAAAATAAAAATGGGAAGATTTCCCCTTAATCCAAAATCATACATATTACGGAGAATCCCATAACGCCAAGTTCGGTCGTATGCCTTTTCTATATCAAAGAAAAGAGAAACCAAGTGGTTTCTCCTAACAAAGGCATCCCTGATTTGGGATTCTAAAAAAACAAGGTTATCAAGAGTGGATCGGCTCTTGCGGAATCCACTCTGTAGAGGAGAAATACTCTTTTCTTTCTCTAAAACATACACTAATCGAGTATTAACCATACGTTCAAAGGTCTTACAGAAGCAGCTCGTCAGAGCAATGGGACGGTAACTCAGAGGATCTGTTGCCACCTTGCCCGGCTTAAGGATTGGAATCACAATGGCTTCCCTCCAGCTGGAGGGAAAGCAATGCTCCTTCCAAACTCTGTTGAATAAAAAAAGAATGTTGGCCAGAGAGTTTGTGTATTTAGATGACGGAACATCGTGTAAGTGATTCCATCCGGTCCAGGGCTTGTATTATGCGCTTGTAAGAGTGCCCTTTTTAACTCAGTCATCGTAAAATTACAGTTATATGGAAAAAAGGAATGAGTGGAAAAGTTAATCGGGGTACGTTCTGTTTGCCTCTTAATTTCGAGAAAACGAGAATTATATAAGAGGCTGCACTCGATACACTCTGAAAAGTTTCACCCAGAATGTTAGCAATTTCGACTGGGGAAGAAAAGACAGAGTTCGAGGTTTGTAAAATAGGGAATAAAAATTCATGATACATCCCATTAGCAGCCTTAACCTTTTTCCATAATTGTTAACTGGACGTTGATGAAGTTAGTGAGGACACATATCGGATCCAGGATTGCCTCTGACTCTGACGCCTTACTCTGCGAGCATTTGCTTTTGCCTTTTTGAACGCCAAGAGATTCTCCGTAGTGGGAAATCTGCGAAAGATTCCCCATAACTTCCGCTGGTTCTTATACGCTGTTTGACAATCAGTATTCCACCAAGGTTTGTAATGTTGGAATGAATGATTTGAACTCTTTGGTATGGATAATTCAGCAGCAGTAATCAAAACATTGGTGACTTCTTGTACAGCTGTATCAACACTTTCTGTCTTGACCATTGCATCAGTTATCACAGCCAACTGTGTGAAAAGGGCCCAGTCTGCACGACGATAAGAATATGTAGGTAGAAAGGTTTTTCCATCCGTATCAGAATCGTGAGAAAGGATAACAGGGAAGTGGTCACTATTATAGAGGTCCTTCTCAACTGACAAATTTAAACGAGGTAAGAGTGATGGTGAGCAGATGGCCAAATCTAATGTATGAAAGTATCGTGTGGGTTCGTGAAAGTACGTTGGTTCCTCGTGATTAAGTAGACAGAGACAGTGATCAGAAAGCACCTGTTCAATCTGTCTGCCACGAGGGTTCGTCTTCGCACTACCCCACAGAGTGCTATGTCCATGGAAGTCACCAAGTATGATAAAGGGTGCTGGCAACTGATCAACCAGGTTGTTCAAGTCATGTTGGTGGATAACAGTATTTGGTGGCAAGTAAAGACAGCAGACTGTGATTAGGCTCGTGGAGTGGATTCTCACGGCTACAGCCTGCAACGAGGTATGGAGTGGCAGAGCACTAGATGAAACATCGAGGGATGTGAAAATACATACGCCTCCGGACACAGAGGGTCCCTCCGTGTCTTTCCGCACACAACCATACCGACGTATCTTTGTTGTGTGACAAGACTTCAAGAAAGTCTCTTGAAGTGCTACGCATACTGGATGGTACTGACGTATGATGTCTTTTACGTCATTTGCATGCGATCTATATAGCCACGACAGTTCCAAGAAACCAGGGAAGTTATTTTCTGGGCGAAATTAGCCCTTTCAAGGGACTATCTGCCAGTTTTTTAAAATCAGCCTCTAAAAGACTCTCATCTTCTTCGGATGCCAGACCTATGACGCAATCAGAGTCCGAAGGATTAGCGTCTGTGTCCATGGCATCCGAGGTTTTAGAATTTTTCCGTCTCCGGGATCTTTTGGAGACGGGAGTTGAATCATTGGGGGAATCTTGTTCCCTCGCAGTTTTTAAGGTTGTGTTTTTGGCAGGATTTTTCTTTAAATTTGGTGTAGGTTTTATACTTAATAAGTCTATTGTTTTGCTATCTTTACGGGGACGATGTAATTGAGATGGTTGTTCTTTAATTTTCCCTTTTGTCTTAGACATGGGAGTTGGTGGCTGAGGATCCGATGTTGTAGATGTTTTTGAAGAGATGGAGGGTAAGAGTTGCGTTCGGGCTGAGGATGATGTGGTAACAGCAGTAGGAATATGTGTTCTTTGTTTGGATGATAGTGGTGCAAGTAATTTTAAAGGTGGACATTTTATTTTAATGATGTTTTCATCTGTCTGCGTTGTAACGGATATTGGTGAAGGTTTAGTAGCTTGGGCATATGTTTGAGGTAGCTGAGGAGGTAATAATTTTTTAGCTTCTATATAAGAAATATTATTGTTTGTTCTGATTTCTTGTATTTTTTTTCAAGTTTCCATTTTGGGCATAATTGAGAATTCGATGGATGTGACTAAGAACAGTTAATGCATTTTGGCTCTAGAGTACAGTCTGTGGAAGAGTGTCCAGCAGACGCACATCTAGAGCAAGTCAGTTGTCCACGGCAAGAAGTTTGTGAATGTCCGAACCTCTGGCACCTGAAACAGCACAGAGGATTCGGAATATAAGGGCGAATCTTACAGTTTAGGTGTCCGGCTTTAATTGTTGTGGGTAGTTTAGGTCTATTAAAGGTGAGAATCAAGTGTTTTGTTGGAATGACCGAATTATCTTTTTTATTGTTATTCTTCTGACTTGGATCACACCCTGATCAGAAAATCTATCGAGGATTTTTGCGTCTGGGGTGGTCAACAGATCAGATTCTGAAATTACACCTCTGCAGGAATTTAGCGTTTTGTGCGGACTTATGGTTATTGGAGAATCTAGAAAGGATTTGGCAAGTAAAAAAGACTTAGTCTGTGGAGCAGAATTTGTCTCTATGAGTAAATCACCGGATCGTAAGCGTTTGACAGATTTAGGTTCGCCACCTATTCCTATTAATGCTTTGTGGATAGCGAAAGGCGATTTTTTCGACATATCATTGTTTGTTAAAGACAATATTAAAAATCTGGAATTAGCAGCAATTTCATTAACGTTAAGTCTAGGCAACACGGGTTCTTTATCAGGGTATGGATTTAAAGAATCAATGGCCTGATCATCATGAGTTGGGTAGGGTAGAATGGGAGTTTTAATAGATGCGTTTTGAGTTTTTTCCTTATTTGGATTTATTTATTATTTTTTTTTTGAGAAAGGAGGAGGAGAATCCCTTTCGATTTTCAGAGGACCAGTTTGGCAGGGCTTGCCCTAGATTCAGCAACCAGTAGTGGCCTCGGGAGAGCCCCCACTCTGCAATGCAGAACCCCATCCAGGCATCACCTGGAACTACAAGACAGGCGGGATTATACACCAGCTGATAGAGCAGCCAGGACATGCTGGTTAGGCTGTCCCGGGCTCCTGTACTATCTGGCGGCCTGAGACGCAAAACTCAGCATTTCTTCGGTACCCTCTACATGGCCGCTTCCTCCAAGACCCCATCTCACCAGTCCAAAGGTCCTCAAAAGTTCAAAACCCCGCTCCAAGTGCCAGTTTTCCCAGGGAGCAGTCTGTTGTGTGATCATACCAATAGTGAAAACCCATCAGACACAACTACATTCCACTCAGTCCTGGTCTGCCACAAGACTTCGTGTCAGAAAAATAAAGATAATAAGTTGAACACAAAAAAATCAATAATCGAACGTAAAAGAAGCAACAAAATCCAAATATTGAAAGAAATTTAAGAAAATCAAATTAAAAGAACAGAATATAAAATGCAAACCATAATATGTCAGTAAACAAATATCAATTTTTTTACTAGAAAAAAATTAAGTTGGGACAATGTTCATTGTCCAATGTAGGTCTGTGGTCTGGACGTGAAAAGAAGAAAAGGGAAATGTGAATGGCAAGAAAGAGGGCCGAAAATAGAGAAGGATCACTAGGGTTCCCCGGGTTCGTGAAGACCGTGTTTACCAAAGACAGTAAACCCCTTGGGAAAAGGAAAAGATCACTAGGACACCTCGGGAGCGTGAAACCCGTACTCACCTAAAGAAGGAGAGCCCCCTGAGGGAGGGGGGAAATAAATTCAGATAATCTTAATCAACAATTGCAAGCATTTTGGGAAATTGAAAGGTTAAATGAATCCTCAATAGAACATAGTTTAGAAAAAGAAATTAGTGAAACGCAGTATCAAAACACTCACTATCGCACTGAAGCAGGACGCTATGTTGTACAATTACCCCTTAAAAAAGATCCATAATGTTTAGGCAATTCAAGGTTCTTGACTGAAGTTCGTTTGGTTCAACTTTGGAAAAAACTCTAGAAACATTATGAATTACAAACCCTTTATAAATCGTTCTTACAGGAATATATTGATTTAAACCCACATGTGCAATTAGTAGCTGACCCCTAGAAGTAAATATTTCTTAATTTCTACCACATCATGGAGTGTTTCGTCCCGATAGTAAACCTACCAAACTTAGAGTAGTTTTTAATGCCTCTTCGAAAACAACATCAAGTCTTTCTTTGAATGGCATTTTGTATAAAGGCGAGATTTTGCAGCACGATTCATTTTCAATTCTTTTGAGATTTAGGCAGCACACATTTGTCCTTACAACGGATATTTCAAAAATGTTTAGACAGATTTTAACCCTCCAACTGGACAGAACGGATTTTTCCGCACTACTAGAGAGGCTTCGAAAATGGACTGCACGGATTTTTCTGCCTTCAGGTAATGTTTTCAAAAGCGGATTAGCCGCACTTTTCTGAAATCCTTTCCCCCTTTTAAGGTTTAACATCTTGAAAGATAATGAGGGACGGAGGAAGCAACACAGCAGGAGTTTTATGGCTCGCAGGTAACCCCGTGTTTTGACCCCCAATCGAAAAAAATCGGGGAGAAATTTCTTTACAACCCAAGAAATGTTTCTTTGCTAGCTTGTATTTTAAAAGTTTCCAAAAGTCCCAACGCATAAGTAAAATATGTTACAATTCTCTTTTGGTTTCATATTAATTTCAAACTGTAACAAGTTGGGGCGTGTCAGGGTAATCTGCTATTTTATATAGTTAGACAAATTATATCTTTTTTTAAGTATATTCTCTTTCGCTTCATTTTTCTTATTCAAAGCTTTCAGTTTTTGAAACATGATTATTTTATTATAAGATACCGAAAAAATTAATAAAACATCAAACTCTTTAAAATTAGGAACCTTTTCAATTTTCCAACCACTAAAAATGAATAAATTTAAACTTCATCAAATCATTTGAAACATTTTCTTACACTTTGATAAAAATAATAACGAAAAAAAACTAATTAAGATTTATTAGTTGTTTTTTTTAGATTTCAAAGCCTAAGTGTTCAGGGAAGTTTAAGTACAGTGCCTGGTTATATATTGTTAAAATACACCGAATTATATTTGAATTTTAAGTGCTTGAACTTCAGTTTACATCAAAGTCAACATGAATGAAGATTTTCACACATTTTTTTTAAAACTTGAATGTTTGAATAAATGGTAATCAAAAATATACGGAAACATTTACAGTAGACATTTATGCATATAAATAAACATAAAAATCAATTTTAAATTCGAGCTATTGAAAAACATTCGAATTATATATTGTTCAAAAATATCTATTTATACAAAATACCTCAACATTTATCTTTTTTAAAGGCTAACTGAATAAGTAATTAAAATCTGGATATGTTTTGAAATCTCGACCTTATATAAAGCTAGAAATTTTATGTTAGAAATTCCATTTGAAATTTCGAAAAAAAAATGCATCGCGCAGTTAAAAATTATTTACCATAAGTTTTAGCAATTGTTTGAGTATAATAAAAATTTCAAATTTTATTATATAGCTTCTTTGGTATCTTTTAATATATTTCGGCCGCGGTAGCCGAGTGGTATAGGTATCGGAACGTGGCTTGCTTTGTCACGAGTTCGAGCCCAGTACCACTAAAGACCCGCCGTGTGGGGCAGCGATGCACGTTAAATCTGTCGAGAGCTGAAACGTCCTCCCGTTGGTGTGGTGGGGTAGTTAGGAGAGGGGGTGCCAGCTCAGGTGTCGTCCACGTCACTTGACCATGGTTCAAAATTACGTGGTCCGTCGCCAAAAGCCCTCGTGTAGCTGAACAGTGCGACGTTAATATTCAATCATTCATTTAATATATTTCGAAGATTTCATACAATTTAGTTGAAAACCACATGCTAAGAGCAAAAAATATACTAAAAAAATTGATGAATATACAATTACAATAAATTCTTACATAGAGAAGCAAAACTGAGAAGCTAAAGCGTAGGAATAAAAAATTTTGAGTATATCTGAAGTAGTTTTCGAAATATTTATTTTAAAGTTTAGAAAATTTGTGTGCGTTATGTTATACTTGATATCATATAAATGGTTAAAATAATGTGTGTGTGTGTGTTAATATTAGTCATGTAATCGTTAGATGACACATTCATATACTAATAAAAATTATCATGGTCATTGATGCGAATGTCATGAATTTTATGTAATTTTAAATTCAGACATTAAGATATTGATGTAGAAAATATAAAAAACGACCATCTAAAATACATGAAAACTGCAGTCTGCTATAAAATGATCTTGACAAACAAAATCCGGCATTTTCACTTACTATGGCAGAGCCGGCTTAGTCAGGGGCGATCTGGAAAACAGAGAGAGAACCGCGGTTTTGATGGATGCCGCTCTAGCTTTTAAATCTCCCAGGAAAAATTATATATATATATAAATTACAAATGCAAAAATAAATCTTGTAATTTTCCATACATTTTTATAACAACGAATTGTGGAATTGGCTTCCAATACATTGTTGTGTTTGACAATATCTAAGCTAACCAACCCTACTTTAGATAGATTTGTACTACATTTTCGTAACCGTATTCCTTTTAAAATGATTTCGTGCAGCCAAAATACATCTTTTGTACCCTTAAAAATTTATGTTAACTATAACGGTTAATTTTAATTTATGAAACTTGTGAAATGTTCATAATTAACCATTTCCGTCTAAACAGTTTACATGAAAAAAAAAGTTTGGACTCCCTCATTCATTAGGGATTTATATAAGTTTCTAACATTAAATTTTATTTTTCATCGAATAGGATTGAGTGAAAGTGTATAGTGCTTCCACATCACAGGTCTGGGGTTCTATTAACGGGCTGCGTAAGGTCGACTCTGCCTTTCATCCCCGCTACATTGGGTCGATAAATGAGTACCAAGCTTGCTTCGGGTCTTAAACACTGAAGGTCTCTCTTCAGACAGACCACCAAATCGGGACATCTGTTCATGCACCTCAGCGTCCAATGGTCACGTGTATTATGATGGGTATAGTAGTTCCTGGCCTTCATGGATTGTTGTGCTTCTGAGTTTGAGTCTTAAGTTTGAGGATTACATCACTTTGGGGATACCCCTTAGATAAACATGTATTTCCACTCATTTGCAATTAAACATTTTTCTTTCAATTACGTTTATTTCAGAAGGAAGTTTGATTTTTCAAATGTATTTGCTTAATAACATGTATATTTGTGTATTATATTAAAAATTTGATCAGTCCAAAATTACATGTTTTTAGCTCCTCTAAAAGCTTTTAGGATTTTACAACTGATCTTACAATCCATATACGTTTTATAGCAGTATATTTAAAAATGATAAGGACATTTTTACGACTGTGTGAGCTGTTATGCCTCGTTTATAAATATAAAAAATTGCATTCAGCTACAGTTTTTAAAATGTACAGAAATAAGTGGAGCAACAGGATACTTACATATTATGAATATTTTTGACTGCAGTAAGATATATTTATGTTTCAGTTTCTTTACAATTTGAATAGAAGTTGTAAGCCATTTTGCGAATAGTTTGATATTGAGTATAAACCCATAGGCTGTTTAATATTGTAAAGTGTATTACTTTGATAACAGCACACATTAAAATAAGGCTCATTTGCAGTTATATGATCAGCTTCAGTGATATTTAAATTTTAAAAAATAGTCTACACGCGTACGAAAACATTCTTTCACAACCGCACACCACATCTCATACTATATCTTCCCTACAACAGGAAATATTTGTGTATACTGAAAAATTTAATACAGGATACATTTCCAAGTGTTAAATTTGTTTTTAAAATTTGGTATGAATACATTGTGGAACTGTCGGTTAACTTCACTGAACAAAATTGTTTTAAGTGTACTGTTTTGAAAGACAAGATTAATTAGGGAGAACTTTTCTCACAATAGAATTTGTAATGACTGAATTGTGTGAAAATATAGTTATCGATGTGTGACATTTTTCCTTGTAATAAAAGAAACAGAAAGATAAGAAATTTAACTTGAGTAGAAAATGATTAGAAGTACTGTCATACGCATTTGAAGAAGTATATCCCCCATTAAAATTAAAAATTATTCACTGAATGTGTGTTATGTCCATCACAAATGCCGATGTAGAAAAGGAATTTTTATTTAATACAAGAAGTTCGAAAAAGAGAACACTAGGAAGGAAAATTTAAATTTTTTCCGAAAAATATTCATTTAACATAAAAATATCTTTTATATGATTTTAATTAAAATAAATTAAAAGTATTGAAATCCTTTTTTATGCTATTTTAAATTAAAAATATAACTGAATAGAGAAAGATCGGTTTTATTTCATAAATATAATCATTGTATGTAATATTTATTGTGTTATTGTTTAAAAATGAGATAGGGCCTTTGCTCTTTTTACCTCATTACTTTTTTAAAAAACAGGAAAGTGAGCGCGTTTTCTTACTCTCATATTCAAAAATGAATACAGGATGCTTTTTTCTGGTTCAAATCGCAATACCAAATATATATATATATATATTAATTTTTAAAAAATGACAGTAAAATAAATTTTCTTTGAAGAAAATATAATTATTTTTCAACTTCTAACATACTATTTATTTCATTTTTTCCTCTTTTTTTTACCTTTCATTTCGTTTTTAATTTTACTGTGACTGAACATATTGGAGAAAGAAACACCCTATCTTTCAAAGAGGATTGATCAAGAGAGGATATCTACGCTTTCAAAGAAGATTGTCCAAGGCAACTTAAAACTTTAGACGATTAGCTGTAAACGATTGATCTCTTGGTTCTTACTTTTCAAAAGGGACCGAACTGGGTCGTAAAATTTTCCCCGTTCGACCTCCCAAGTTCTAAAAGGGGGAAAGGAAGAAAGTCTGTTGCATTTTTGAAGGGAATCGCAAAATAAGAGTTAAACGCTTTCGGAATAACTTTTCAGGAGGAAGGTATCCAGTTAGAGGGTTAATTAACCCCGGTCATCGAAATTTGCAGATGATTTTATGAAAAGACAGTGTTGATGTGGTCCTGTGCAAACATACAAACTCAACACTGTAACTTACGGCACTACTTGTGCACCCTATCTTGCTACCCGAACCATTCAGCAATTAGCTAGGGACGAAGGAGAACATTATCCTTTCGCTGCATCAGTTACAATCAGAGACATTTACATGGATGATATTTTAACAGGTAGTTCAGACTTTCAAGAATTTCAAAAACTACAATTAGAATTAATTAGTTTATTTAAAAAAGCGGGTATGAGCCTACATAAGTGGTGTAGCAATACTCCAGAAATATTGCATTCAATACCTTAGGAAGAGCAATCTTGGGATTTCCATTGCCAATCATCAGACCAAAAAACAATTAAAACTCTAGGAATCATTTAAAGTCCACAATTTGATTATTTCTCTTTTAAGACCGTTGTGAACTGCCGTGAGTAGTATAAAAAAACAGAAGTTTTATCCATTATTGCACGTTTATTTGACCCCCTTGGATTCTTGGGGCCAATTCTAACTAAGGCCAAATTAATATTACAGAAACTTTGGGTTCTCAAATTCGAATGGGATGAACCTCTCTCCAATCCAATAGCTAAAGAATGGAACGACTTCGTGTCTACCCTGCCAGTTATTCAAAATATCCATGTCCCTCGACTCGTAATAGGAAAAGGCAGAATTATTATCCATGGATTTGCCGACGCCTCAACAGCAGTATATGGTGCTGTACTATATGCTCATTCGATCTCAGAAGAGGATGTATCTACAAGACTCTTGTACAGAAAATCCCGTGATGCACCGGTAAAACCAATCACTATTCCTCGTTTTGAATTGTGTGTTATTGTCACAGCTCCTGGAAAAGGTTTTACATTCCTTGACGCTACCTATACAGCAAATAATGCTATGGACTGACTCTAACATTGTGTTAGCCTGGATTCAGCGATCCCCTGAGCAGCTCAAGACGTTCATCGGCAATAGAATAAAAATTATACAAAGACTAACCCAGAACTGCCAATGGAATCATGTATCCTCTAATGAAAACCCGGCTGATCTAATATCACGTGGATTGAATGCTTCGGACATCTCTTCTAAACAACTTTGGTGGCATGGCCCAGACTTTTTATGGGAAGAACTTGAAACAAACCCAATTGACTTTGAAAGGATAACTTCTGACAGTAACTACTTAAAGGAACTTAAACCCGCAAATGTGCTTTTAACTTCTTGTAAATTCTCTCTTATAGATGATCTTTCAAAACACGTTCTAATAACTATACTAAATTGTTGCATATTTTGAGTTATATTTTGAGGTTCCTCCACAACTCTAGAAATCCTAGTGTAAAAAGGTCTGGTCAATTAGATTATAGTGAAGTGAATGAAGCAGAATAAAGCTTCATTAAAAATCTTCAAGCCTCTGCCTTTCAAGAAGAAATCGAGTTTCTAGCTAAGAGTAGTTGTAATTCAAAAAAAGGTAAACTTTTCTCTTTAAATCCATTCCTCGATGGAAATCAAATTCTGAAGGTTGGAGGACGTTTGCAAAACTCGGATTTAACTTATAGTCAGAAACATCCAGCTATACTCCCACGGATCATCTTCTCACCAAATTAATTATGATAAATATACACAATAGAAATTTTCATTTAGGCCCTCAAGCTTTGCTTTATTGTACAAGACAAAGATTTTGGCCGCTTCGTGGCAGATCAATAGTGAGGAAAATTGTGCACGAATGCGTAGTTTGCTTCAAAAATAAAACTATTGTAGCAAACCAACTTATGGGATCTTTACCTCAAGAGAGAGTAAACCCTAGTTTTCCTTTCCTGCATGCAGGAATTGATTATTGTGGACCCTTTTTCATAAGGTATAAACACCAGAGAAAGGTTACTTACCAAAGGATATATGTAGCCATTTTTGTTTGCTTAGCCTGAAAGGCCGTCCATCTCGAAATTGTCTCGGATTTGACCACAGACGCCTTCCTTGCTACATTGAAGCGTTTTGTGGCTAGACGCGGGAAATGTGCTACTATATCATCAGATAATGATAAAAACATTGTTGGAGCTAATCGAGAATTAAAAAGATTATATAATCTCTTAAAATTTCCCGAAGAAAAACTTTCTTCTTATCTTTCTTCTGAAAGGATTTCTTGGAATTTCATGCCACCTAGATCACCAAATTTTGGTGGACTTTGGGAGGCCGGAGTTAAATCATTCAAATTTTATTTAACCCTCTGACTGGATGACCCTCTAATTTGAATTTCACTTCGAAAGCTATCTACTTTTTAAAGCTAGCTAAGCCAAAAATGTTCGGATAAATTTCGCGAACTGCTTCAAAAATGCAAGGCAGTTTAATGCCTTCCCCTGTTAAAGCCGCAGGAGGTCCTGAATTGGTTTTGCAGGGGATGAGTTTATTGCTTTTCGGTCTCTGTGTTCTTCGAAATGGGAGGTTTCTCATTCACAGCTGTGGCCTAGGGCGAGGATTGTAAAATGGACATTTTCAACACTTCACGGCCAACAGAAAGTTCACCCAATTTATTGCAAATATATATTTCATATATTTGGAAAACTTGCTCAATTTCTGATCTAAAAACCAATTAGGTTTTAAGAAATTTTAATTTTCTGAGTTTTGATTTTAAATTCGGTTTCATTTTAAAGCATTTTTGCATTCCTAGATTGAATTAATTAAAAATATTTTTTAACACAATCCAATATTTCGTGTGAAACGGCAATTAACAACAATTTTAGTTTCTAAAATCATTTCTGTTTGCTCATGTTTTTAAGTTTTTGAGTTTTCTCACATTTACTTAATTAAGATTGATTTAAAGACCAATATATTTTTTACACATAGTTTATATAATTTAAAGCTCTTTACTTTGTTTTCATTACTTTTTTTCCTTTTGAAAAATGCCATGACCAAAATGTACGCAGGCTACTGTGATAAATAATACTTGAAAGGGATGGAATATGACTGAAAACGGTAAATCTAAAATGCAGCTTTTTCAGGTAATATTACAATTAGACTACAGAATACAAATGTTGCAGAATGAACTAAATATTTCCCTGATGTACCACAAACTACATTATAATAAATCTATTGTAGTACTACACTGCAGTATTTTAAAGTCATGCAACCAAAACTTAAACTTGCTTAACTGCCACGATGGGAAACTGAGAAAAAAATAGATATTGTTTACAAACTTGGTGATTTCTGGATTACGTTTGTATAACTACTATATTCTATATAAATATTTTGCATTTAAAACTCTTGTGAATATATAAGTTTCTGATAAAAGTGAATAATTGATCAAATTAACAGTTTTTATCAATGTTATGTCTTAGAATATTTTGAATTAAAAAAGATATTTCAGTCATATTTATTTCAAGTAGAATTTTCATGTAGAGCATAAGTTGGATAGTAACAGATTGAAAAATTAAAGCTTTACAGGCAATGGAATTTTTTTTATGCCTTTACAAATTTTAAATATGTTTTTCTCAGATTTTTAATTTTGAAGATGAGAGTGTTTTCTAATCCCTAAGGCGTTTTTCCTGTTCAAGATAGTCTTGAAATATCTTGTAAATGTTCCCTTACATATGTTCTATAACAGTTCATATGGATTTAGGTCTGAGAGCTCTAGTTATTTTTTAAAAATATCTTAATGTTAATATTTAAAAAAAAGTTGAGTTTTTTCCAGTTTTAGCCATAAAAATAATTATTAAAATTCAACAAAGAGATATATTTTAAATTTTATACTTTTTGTTTCCAATAATCTAAGAAATATTAATCACTTACAATAATTAAATATTTTTAATAATTTAACATTTTAGAAAAAATTTAGAAATTTCAAAGATGTTCAATGCTTTAAAATTGTGAAATAATGGCTTGTCAAACTAACTTATTATTTTCAGAATCAATATAATAGTATAATTTGAATATAAAACAAAAATTAATTTTACTGTGACAAACTGTTTACGACTTCTACTCATATTGTAAAAAGAATGAAGGTAAATATATAACATTAGTGGCAGTCAAAAACACATTCGTAATATGTTAGAATCCTCTCCCGATACAAATTTCAATGCTCTTTCCAAACTGTAGCTAAAAACAATTATATGTTTATTAGGCCAGAAATTATTTATATTTAGATATATTTTTCCTTATTAAGTGCATAATGAATAATGGCAAGATAATTTGTAAAACCCTGAAAGATTTTAATCAAGAAAAAAGCCAGACATAATTTTAGATAGTTAGAAATTTAATTATATAATACACAAATATGCATGTTTTAAAAGAAATAAGTTGGCTAAAAAAAGGAAATTTACTAAAAATTTCCTGAATAAAGTAAATCAGATTTCACCCTCAAATACATCTAATTGTTTGAAAAGGTTTTATTCAATTTACAATTAATTACAAAAAAACCTTTTATAAAAAATAATTTTAACAGGTATAAATAGCAAAAAGATCAAAGAAGTATGAGAAAAACACATACATGTCTATAATTATATCTAATGTGCATATTTGGAACTGTTTAGCGTACTCGAATTAACTCAAGTGCACACGTCAAGGGTTTATATTGCATTCTAAGTCAACACGGTGGCTACTGACGAGAGACTACGTATATATAATTTTGAACCGCGGTTAAGTGACGAGGACGATACCTGAGCTGATAACTCCCCTTCCAAACTTCCACATCACACCAACGTGAGGACTTTTGACCTCGACGTGTTTAACGTGCATCAGCTCCTCTTCAACGCTAAACTTTTGTAGTACCAGGGCTCGAACACTGAACACGAGTTCATAACCATGAGCATCAGGGTACCGTGGCCGCAAAAGAAAATAGCAAGTTTGAAAGAAATGTAATGGAGAAGTATAATTGAAGAAATAACTTCAAAACTTAACGAAAAACCAAAATGTCAAAATTTATTTTAGGAATAATAGTGAATATAACTTCGTACACCTAAAACCACTTTACGCAGTGTATTTATGAAAGTGAACGTTTCCCCTTTTAGAGAAACTTACTATAATTATGTGAAATTCCTTTCGTTTTGCTGTAAGGGGATCCCCGAAACAACGTAATTTTTTTGATACACAAAATTACTTATGGTTGAATCTAATACAATTCCCTACAAAATGAATGAAAACCCTATTTTATCATATAAATTGTGTTTGAATAGGAGATGGTTAGTTAATAAGAACATTTAAAACGTGTCGGCAATCAATGGACTTGTGGCACTCAGCACTACTCTACAAATTTGTCAATTCTTGAGTGGATGGAAGTTGATAATAGACCTTATTTGACAAACATCTTCTGAGTTATGGACATTTATGGAACTACAAAATAATCTGATAGATAATTCTAAGGATAAATTTACAGCTATTTTGTAAATAATTGAGTGTTATTGCTAGGGGATTTAATTGTTGAAAAAAGAAAATTGCGTGTACTCTGCTTCCCACTTATGATACGGCATATCAAAAAGTAAAAAATCTTTCCTAATATGAAAAATATTTCGACTCCGCAAAGAAATTGTTTAACAACTGAATGCTCAGAATCGTGTCACGCATTATACCCCTGGTTTTGCGATGTGAAAGAAGAGTCGTGAAAGAGTTAATTCGCATTACAATTTTTATTTAACTGTAATGAAGGGAATCATTTATATTTCATTTTGTCTATTTCTTATTTAAGTAAATATGTTGGAAACATACATTTTTAATTTTTTTTATCTTTGTTGAAGAAATAGTAACATTTTATATTGTTTATTTTTATGTTAATAAATGTATTTTATTGATCCATAATTAATATAAAATATAAAACTGTAAATCTAAATTATTTACCTCTATTCTTTAAATCTGCAAATATTACCGTAAGAATCGAAGGATTTCAAAAATTTCCTACTATGTGGCACGCTGAATGATACTGACAGATTGGTTTGGCACGTGTTAGCTACACAGTTGCCGCCCCTGATTTAAAATGTTGGGTAAGATAACCATTATATTTTTAAAATTTTATAAATATACAAAAGGAGAGTATTTTGTCAATACATGTTTTAAAAGGAGTAAAGTTTACGAGAACGAAATATAAAATTGCGTTAAAATTATTGGTACTCTATCAACCGTACTTCTTATATATATATATATATATATATATAAGTAGTATGTCGATAGAGTACCGTAGTTACTGCCAACTCGTGACAATGAATTGGAAATTAAGTTCACAATTCATCGTTATTAAAATATATAAACTTTTACATGACTTATTTTTGTATTTGTTATTTTTATATTCCTTACTGAAAGCAACGAATGGGAGTTCATTACCTGCCAAAACTGCAGAGGCCTGGTTGTTTACTCCACAAGCTCCTACCTTATGCTTACTCTGCCCTACTAAGTAAAAATGCCGTCTTCTGCTCGTCAAGATCATGGAATTGCAGATATTGTTTTCCATATATTTTAAATATTAGTTTTCTGACTTCTACATCCGCCTTTTAATAGTCTACACTCCTGCAAAGAAGTCTGAATTCAAAACTATAAAAACATATTATTCCCAACAATGTCATTTATACCTTTATTTTTTATAATCTATGAATGCGTTAAACTATTAATTTATTATCGCGACTATTTAATATTAAATGAGAAAAAAAACGAATAAGTTTCAAACTGAAACTTAAATTGAATTTTTCAAAAATTGTCATCGATATTCTCATAACTTTTCCATATTGTCATTTTAGCATATCACACATCTATCTTCTATGCAAAAATCTATTATAAGAGTTCATCAAATATTTCAGCATATTTTTACTCATAACATGCAGTTTTCAACCACATTGTGAGGCCGTGGTAGCCTAACGGTCAAAGTAACGGACTCGTAGCTGACGTGTCATGAGTTCGACCCCAGCACCACTGAAGATCCGCCGTGTAAGGGAGCGATGCTCAAGCGTCGTCCTCGTCACTTGACCATGGTTTAAAATTACGAGGTCCGTCACCAAGTGAGTGAATATTAGCGTCGAACTGTTCAGCTACACGAGGGCTTTTAGTGATGGACCTCGTAATTTTGAAGCATGGTCAAATGACGAGGGCGACACCTGAGCTGGCACCCCCCTATCCTAACTATTACACCACACCAACGAGAAGACATTTCAGCTCTCGATAGATTTAACGTGCATCGCTGCCCTACACGGTGAGTTTTTTGTGGCACTGGGCTCGAACTCGTGACATGCCAACAATGATTCGACACCTTGATCACCTGATACCCCGACCACAGGTCCGTCGCCAAAAGCCCTCAAGTAGTTGAGTAGAGAAGAGAGAGAGAGCGACTTTAATATCCCCTCACTCAATTAAATTATATGAAATTTAAGGAATACTTGAAAAAATATTAGAAGTCGAATATATATATATATATATATATATATATAAAAAAAAAATAAATCTAATGATAATTTTAAATATCCAAAGAATTATTAGTATTTATGGTAAATATATATATGTTTTTCAACTGAGTATGTGAGACACGCATAAATATCTTTTTCGAAATTCCAATGCAGAATTTTAGTGGAGCTAATACAAAATTCCTAGTTTTGCATGGTTAAGATTATAAAAATGTCCAAATTTTAATAACCTTTTCTTCAGTCAACCACTAATGGAACATGAATGATGAGGGATTATGCATAAATATATATTTTTTTAACTTGAATTTAAAAAGGATCTTTATATTTATTTATAGGCGCACATGTTAACTGTAAATTGGTCCAGATGCTTTTAAATACTCTTTATTTGAAGATTCAAGTTAAAAAATATAAACTTGAAGTTAAAGTTCTCTTTGAATGAAATTAATGTTCAGACATTCAAAATTCAAATATAATTTGTTATTTGAACAATACAAAACAAGGGATTCTATGTAAGATGCCCTAAATATCTGGCTTTAAAATTATGAAAAACTGAAAGATTTTTAAATAGGGTTTTTTTAACAATACATATAAATTTTTTGCAAATAATGTAATACAGAAGCTTAAAAATTATTCATGTTTAGAAGTGTCCGAAATTTTAAAAGATTTTAAATTTTGAACCTTTTTTTTATTTTTTTGACATATAACAAAATAATCATTTTTTAAAAAAATCGCTGAAAGTATTGATTAAAATAAGAAAAATGAAACAGTAAATTATCCTCAATGTTTTAATATATAATTTGAATTTAAATGCTACAGATATTTTTTAAAAACTTAGACATACATTATAAAAACTTAATTCCATTTGAGAATTTTTAGGTAAAGTAAAAAATTGAGAATTCTCAACTCCTCGTTGACTTGCAATTTATTTCCATACACTTTAGGGTTTAAAGAAATTCTTCCGAGATTTTACGATTGCTAAAGGAACCGGTCTCCCCGTGAGCCATAAAAGTTCCCCTCAATGCCCATTGTGTCTCCCCGACCGTCTCTAATTATCTTTCAAGATCGTAAACCTTTAAAGGTGGGAAAGAATTCGGAAAAATACCACCTTACTGGTTTTGAACACATTACTTGAAGAGGAAAAAATCTGTTTGGTTCATTTTTGGTGAGTCCCTGGCCTTAGGAAAAATTCAGTGTGGTCCATTTTCGAAGCCTCTCTAGTAGGGCGGAAAAATCCGTGCTGTCCAATTGGAGGTTAAAAAGAGCTGTAGGAAACTTAAAGATGACTTTGGAAGAATTTTTAACCATTTATAACACAGATTGAAGGAATTCTGAATTCTAGACCAATCACTCCTTTGTCAGAAGGTATTGACGACTTGGAAGTGCTTACTCCAAGCCTTTTCTTGATTGGAAGACCCATTACTTCCATTTCTGAACCTAATTTGTTAGACAAGACAGAAAACACACTTTCTCGGTGGCAAAAATTAACAAAAATAGTTCAACATATTTGGACAAAATGGTCTCGCGATTATTTAAACAATTTACAGCAACGAAACAAATGGCAATTTCACACAGATAACGTGAAATTAAATACAATGGTCCTAATAAAGGATGATAACCTTCCTGTAAATAAATGGAGCTTAGGTCGCATTACCAAGCTAGTTCCTGGTACGGATGGGAAGGTTCGCGGAGTGGAAATAAAAACTAATAAGGGCAATATTTAACGCAGCATTCGGAAGGTGTGTGTTCTGCCCTTGGACAATTAATATGTAATTTGTAAAAGTGTTTCTTCCTTGATTTATGTACAGCATTATTTGTTTATTATGTTTTATATCTTCTTTGATTTATGTGATTCTGTATATTGATTGAATGTAATTCAACGGGGGGAGGATGTTCAGTCCGTAATTGTATCTATTTTTTGTCGCGAATGTCATCCGCCGACTGAGCACCTCCACCAACGTTTTGATGTAACCCTCCGCTTCAGTTGTTGTTGTAGCTTCCATCTTGGAACAGCGTGCGAATAGCACCATCTCGTAATAAAGCAATTTACAGTCCAAAGGTCGCAACGTTTTAGTTAAAACACGAACCAGCATTTGACAACAAACATTTGTAAAACAAAACTACAGGGCTGTTCCTTACATAGTTTTTTTATTTTCTTAAACTTTTTAAGAATTTATTTAAATCGACAATATCTTGGCTCCTGTTTGAGTCTCGGACTTTAGATTTGAACCAACTGTTCCACTCGTCGAGACCCATCCAGTCATATACTTGACTCCCATTGGAGAGAGCTTAAGCACTAAAATATCATGCTTCCATGTTAATCGTATGGAGTCTGTCTGAAAAAATTTCATCCCCCTAAGGAGTGGAGCTTGGGACTTGATGTTTAAAGGTCCGCCATATTTTCGTGTATGCGTGAACTTTACGTGTAATTGCCCCCCTCCGGGGCTTCCCCATTAATAACTCGAATCCTATGCTACCTTGGTCGACCGCACCGGCTGGATTCGATTGTTCACCCTATGAGCTCTTCAAATACATAATTTTATACCAATATTCCCATTCCTTCCCTCATTTCACGTCTGTAAACAATTTTAAATTTTTTAAAATTCCCCTTAGCTACGAGGAGTTTTGAACCGTCTGGTTAGGAAGAACAAGAAATTGACTTCCCAGGTGTCTCCCTCCCCCTCCTTGACAGCAATTTGACAATATTTTAAAATAACGTCTCTTCAATGTCATTTACATGATGAAAACAAGTGATATTTTCAAACTCTGAACTGTTTCGATGAAATGATCTAGTCAGGATTTGCATTGGCAAAATGCTGTTCAGGGGGGGAGATACCTGAGAGGGGTTGAGTCCTTGTACTTCAGAACCATACAGGTCAAAAGTCCTCGGAGCTATGGGGAATTAAAAAATTTTTAAAATTGTTTAAAAACGTGACATGGGAGGAAGGAATGGAACTATTGGGATAAAAGTACGTATTTGAAGAGCTCAAAGGAAGAACAATCGAATCCAACCGGTGTGGTCGACCAAGATACCATAGGATTCGAGTTAAGAATGGGGAAGCCCTGTTGGGGGGGCAACTCCACGTCAAGCTCGCGCATACACGAAAATATGGCGGACCTCTAAAAATCAACTCCCAAGCTCAACTCCTTACGGGGGGTGAAATTTTTTCAGACCCCATAGGATTAATATGGGAGCATGCTATTTTAGTGTTTAAGCCCTCCCCTTGCCTACCCAATGGGAGTCAAGTATATGACTGGATGGGCTTCGACGAGTGGAACAGTTGGTTTCAAATCTCAAATCGGAGACTTAAACAGGAGCCAAGATATTGTGGATTTAAATAAATTAAAAAAAAAGTTCAAAACACAAAAACTATGTAAGGAATAGCCCTATGAGCATGAAATTACAAAAACTGGAAGAGCAGTCAGAGAGAGATCGAGTGAGCCATGTCCTAATGGACTGTGAGGCTCGGGTGTCGAGATATTGGCGAAAAGGCTGTAGAGGGGGTGGGAATGCACCGGGGAGGGGATGCGTCCCAGCAGATCCTAACCATAACAAAAGTTATTACGATCCCTAAAATATCAGTCCCTTAGCACCAAAAAAGTGGCATATTGTTTTCATTTCACTAAAACAGTTCGGGCATTTAACTAATTCACTTACAACAGGGAAAAGACATCAAAGAGACTTTATTTTAACATCTTGCGTGAATTGATCATCTCCTTCAGGGATTTGACGAAAGCCCTAATTTCATCGTTTCCCTGCGACATATATAATTTGTGTTTGGATGTTTAATGCATTTATATTACTCTATGTTATATTTATTTCACGTTAGAATTGTATTATTTACAAGCACACGGTGCCGCCCCTAATGTTATAATTGCAATTCAATGAGAACTCTGCGAAATATTGACGGTAGAGCCAAAATGGCACCATTTTTGGTGACAAGGTTGGCCGCCAATTTGGCGACCATTTTACGAGTTTGGGACCGTCTTGATTCTTCTAGAAAGTTGTGGATTTCGCCATTAAGCTCACGCTTTATGACGAGTGCGGATTTTTCTTTAAGTTTCCATTAGTTTTAAAAATAGAACAATGCCAGCCGCAGGGAGTCAGTCTGATTTTAACCAGCGAATAGTGAGGATTGTTTTGACTACCTGTAAGCTCGGCTGTGCTGATGAATAATCTTTTACATACATGTATTTTTAAACACTGCCAATTGTGTTTGAGTGCTTTTCAAGGTGTGAAAACCTTCGGAGATTTACTCTGTGAATATTGCTGCTGAATCCTGTATTTAAAGGATTGGATTTTATTATAATAAATCCGCATCGCTCTTAAAGAACTGTTAAATTTTCTTTGGGATTGTTTTGCAAAAAATCGTTGGAACCCGGATCTACGTAACAATATATATAGAGAAAAATAATACAAACATACATAAAAATGTAATTCATTTAGTTAATGAAGTACGTATTATTTTCGACGTTCATGACATAAAAAAAATTCATTTGAATTTATTAAGCTAATTGATATTTCTGAGGCAATTTGACCTTGATTATTTTGTTTAAGAAACATATCTATTTAATCATTAGAAAGAAGATTCTGAACTATTAAATAACAGTAGAATACTACTGTTACAACATCTGGGGAAGGGAACAATAACTTCTTCTGTCTAAGTTACATATTAAAATTTAGTTAGAATTTAGTTCAAAAGTTTTACTAACAAGGAGAGGCACGACTAAGGAATTAAGTTGGGATCAAGACTTGGTGTAATAGTAGTACTCCTTTAGGGTGTTCACCCCTCAATGTAATCCCCCCGAATGGCCAGTCAATTCCGAGAAATTAGCCTTCGAAATTCATGCTTAGCTTTTATAGAATTAAATTTTAATTTTCCCCAACGAATTTGCAGCTTCGTTGGTAAATCTTCTGCTTTCTATGCGCGAGGTTCGGGTTCAATTCTACTCGGTCAATTCATTTAATTATGTTTTTAAATAAAATAAATTTATTTATGAAAGATCTATTGAATGATATTTTATGTAATTATTTTGTATTTTACGGAATATAATATAAATGATTATATTAAATTTTATAAATATATTTTATATTAATAAACAAAATATATGATAAATATTAAATGCTATTTTACATAAAAATTAGTTACAAATAGTTTTATAATGTAAAATACAAAATACTATAAATAAAAAATTATATCTTTATAAATAAAAGTATTTTGTGCGTGTGTATGTGACTAAATTCCTCCTAAGCGGCTGGACCGATCTTGATGAAATTTTTTATGTCGGATCATGTGGATTAGAGAATGGTTTAGATTCACAATTCGGTCAATTATCGCATTAAATTAATAATATGTTAATTAAAAATATTCAGCTCAATATTCAACTACATTGTTATAAAAACGTTATTGTTATGAGAGAGAGAAAATGACGTAAGTTGGCGTCGAAAATCGATTTTCAGAAAAACCGGGTCTTTATTGTTATAAAAATGCAGAGGAATCATGCTTTTTTTTAGTGTTTTTAATTAATATCTTTCCAAACAATCTTTATTTATGTAATTCTTCTGTGCGCGTGTATGTGACTGACTCCTCCTAAACGGCTGTACTGATTTTGATGACATTTTTTGTGGGGATTCGAGGATGATTTAGATTCACAATTTGTGGGCCACTATCGCAATTAATTAAAAACCTTAAAACGCATAATTGTTTTACCCCTGTAAGCTGTTTATTCTGCTAATGCGCGGCAAAAAAAAGAAGGGAGAATTCTTCGATATTTTCGCCTTTTTTAAAATTGCAATCTAATTTTTCTATCAAAATCAGACAATAAAGAAACAGTATCGAAAAGTTTATTCATTTCGCCACGATGCGGCATATATCTTTATATATATAACTAGCCGTTACCCACCCGCTTCTCTGGGTATTTCTCGATGTTGTATATATGTATACTGTTTACGTATATATTAATTATTGATATCTAGCATTAAGAATTCGATTGTATTGAAAAATATATGTTACACTCTCGCCCCTTGATATAAAAAGAACATAAATTATAATATCTAATTTTTATTTATATCTAAAATAGAAAGAGAAACATTTTTTTCGCTCACTTAACCTAATAATCAAATGGATTTCCACCAAAGCAACTTTCAGTGGATCTCTACTCAAATAATCTCTACTAAAATAAACATGCGTGCTAAATTTTAAGTCTAAATCTAACAGAGCAAAAAAGGAATTTTTATCATCAATACTCGTTGAGAGCACTCTTAGCGGATTCCAATTCAATAAAAGAAGCATACAAACCAAATTTTATTATTGTAGTCTTCGCAGTTCGAAAACGGGAATTTTGTCTATCAATACCCCCAATAACTCTCCCCGCTTCCCCCTGGAGGTGATTTACGTAAAATCCATTCTTAGTGGATTTCTATTTAACTATAAAGAAAAAAAAAGTGCTCAACAAATTTCAAGTAAGTTAAATTCAATAACCGGAATTTTTCTATAAGACGTCTTAATCTCTCGCAACCCCACTCCTTTGGGGGTCCGTTTTCGCAAAAATCTTTGTAAAAGGTACTTTGAACGGAACATACCTTCTAATTTTCAAGCAGGTGGTTCTATTAGTTCAAAAGCGGAAATATTTATCTATTACGCCCCTTAATCCCCTTCAGTGACCCTTGGGGATCAATTTTCCCCAAAACTATTTTGTAGCGGATCTCTACACCATGAAAGGAATTCGCTTACCAAATTTTAAGACTGTACGTCTAATAGTTTAAAAATGGAAATAATTATCTATAACGCACCTTAAGCCCCCGCAACGCCACTTAGGAAACGGTTTTCACAAAACCCATTTTATGACAGATCTCTACTCAGTGAATGGAATCCGCTTACTCAATTTCAAGATTTTACGTCTAATAGTTTAAAAAAGGAGTTAATTGCCTATAACGCCACTTAATTCTCTACAACGCCACTTGGGAGTCGATTTTGGCAAAAACCATTTTGCAGCGGATCTGTACTCTATGAAAGGAATCCGCTTACCAAATTTCAAGACTGTACGTCTAATAGGTTAAAAATGGAAATAATTATATATAACGCCCCTTATAAGCGCCCTCTACGTCTCTTGGAGGTCGATTTTCGTAAAAATAATTATGTAGGGAATCTCTACTTTATGAAAGAAATCTGTGTACAAAGTTTCATGACTGTACATCTAATAGTTTAGCAATGGAAATAATTATCTATAACGCCCCTTAACCCCCCGTAACGTCCCTCGGGGTTCGAACTTTGCAAAATTCGTTCTTAGCTGTCGTCTACTCCATGAAGGGAACCTAACTACCAAATTTCAAGTCTGTAAGTTTAATAGTTCCGGAAATATCGTGATTAGTCAGTGAGTGAGTCGCTTTTCTCCTTTATATATACACTGGTGTGCAAAAATTAAGGACCAGATGGTTTTTTCAATATAACTTTGTACAAAAGCTTTCCAAATCAACACATTTAATACCGTAAGATTCCCAATACGTAAGGGCATGTGTATGTAAGCCACACTTACTAAAAGGGAAATCAGAGGGATAAAAAGAAGCTTGATTGAAATAGTAGCATGGAGCGCAATGTGACTGAAGGCCGAAACATCCCTGTGATGGGTGTCCAGCAAGAAACATCCGGTCTTTAGTAGGGGATATGATCTCCCCTGACTGCTAGGCAGGTTTCACAGCGTCTGCCCATGCTGAGAATGAGGGTGTCAATGAGTTGTTGGGGCATTGCTGCCCATTCGTCTTGCAGCGCCAATCAAAGCTTCCAAATCGTTACTGGTGGTAAGGTACGAGCTGCCAAGTGTCTGCCTAGAAAATCCCATACATGCTCGATGGGATTGAAATCCGGAGATCGTGCCAGCCAATCCATACGTTCAATATCCTCACTCTCTAAGAGCTCTTCGGCAGCTACTGTGGGATGACATGGTGCGTTGTCGTCCATGAAATAGAACTGCAGACCCATAGAGCCTCTAAAAAGACGCACATATGAAAGAAGAATCTCGTTACAATAACGGGTCCCGTTGACTGAACCTGCGTCGAAGATGTGAAGGTCTGTACGACTACCAAGCATGATGCCTCCCCAAACGAGAACACCGCGACCTCCATACCTGTCCCTTTCAATGATGTTCGAGGGATGATTGCGGCTTCCCCGCTCTCTCCAGATGAGTATGCGATGAGAATCGCTACTCAAACTGAATCTGCTCTCATCTGTAAAGAGTACTCGTCCCCATTCATTGTCTCTCCAATTCCGGTGTTCCCGGCACCACAGAGAACGCCTTCTCCGATGGGCAGGCGTTAAAGGTACACACCGTACAGGGCGTCGTGCAAACAGACCACCACCGTGCAGTCTTCTGGCCACGGTGAAACGCGATATCGGTCGTCCAGTCGCCTGTGTCGTGTGTCTAGCGATTTCTCCCGCTGTCTGCCGCCTGTTTCTTCTGGCCTGTAAGACAATGTACCGGTCATCTACGGGTGGGGTTCCTCGTGAACGATCACTACTGAACCCCCGGATAGCTGTTACTGTAGTTTGAAATTGTCTCCAATGTCGTGAAACGATGCTGTGAGCACTTCCGAACTCTGCAGCCACACTTGTCACACTGCGTCCTTTCTCCAACTTCCCAATGATTCGACCTCGGGTAAAAGCATCCAGATGTCGTCTAACAGATTGATTATTCGCTATTTCTCGCTGAGGAAGCAACTCGGTGTGATTTTAACTGCTATACGGCGTGCAATCTCTTTGCCAGATATACTGATCTTACACCGACAACATGCTTTATACTACTCAGACACTCCCCCATTACGTCTACTGCATATCGGCGCATGTGCTACCGTACATCACCTTACTTAATCTCCTGATTGGTCTTTCTGTCCGCTCTGCCTCTTCGTTCAGTTGATATGCTAATTTTTCGACTTCGTCCTTAATTTTTGCACACCAGTGTATACTAGCCGTTACCCACCCGCTTCACTGGGTATTTCACGATGTTGTATATATGTATACTGTTTACATATATATTAATTATTGATATCTAGCATTAAGAATTCGATTGAATTGAAAAATATATTTATAGCTGTTACACTCTCACCCATTGATATAAAAAAACATAAATTATAATATCTAATTTCTATTTATATCTAAAATAGAAGTAGAAAGATATTTTCCGCTCACTTAACCTAATAACCAAGTGGATTTCCACCAAAGAAACTTTCAGTGGATCTCTACTCCATAAAATAAATATGCGTGCTAAATTTTAAGTCTAAATCTAACAGAGCAAAAACGGAATTTTTATCATCAATACCTCGTTGACAACATTCTTAGTGGATTCCAATTCAACAAAAAAGAAGCATGCATACCAAATTTTATTATCATAGTCTTAGCAGTTCAAAAACGGGAATTTAGTCTATCAATACGCCCCAATAACTCTCCCCGCTTCCCCCTGGAGTTGATTTCCGTAAAATCCATTCTTAGTGGAACTCTATTCAACTAAAGAAAAGTGCTCAACATATTTCAAGTAAATGAGTTAAATTCAAAAACAGGAATTTTTCTATAACACGCCTTAATCCCTCACAACCCCACTCCTTTGGGGGTCCGTTTTCGCATAAATCTTTGTAAAAGGAACTTTATTCCATGATCGGAACATACCTTCTGTTTTTCAAGCAGGTGGTTCTATTAGTTGAAAAGTGGAAATATTTATCTATTACACCCCTTAATCCCCCTCAGTGACCCTTGGGGATCAATTTCCCCCAAAACTATTTTGTAGTGGATCTCTACACCATGAAATGGAATTCGCTTACCAAATTTTAAGACTGTACGTCTAATAGTTTAAAAATGGAAATAATTATCTATAACACCCCTTAAGCCCCGCAACGCAACTTAGGAAACGATTTTCACAAAGCCCATCTTATGACGGATCTCTACTCAGTGAATGGAATCTGCTTACTGAATTTCAAGATTTTACGTCTAATAGTTTAAAAAAGGAGTTAATTGCCTATAACGCCCCTTAATTCTTCACAACGCCACTTGGGGTCGATTTTCACAAAACCATTTTGCAGTGGATCTGTACTCTATGAAAGGAATCCGCTTACCAAATTTCAAGACTGAACGTATAATAGTTTAAAAACGGAAATAATTATCTATAACGCCCCTTAAGCCCCTGCAACGTCACTTAGGAAACGATTTTCACAAAACGCATCTTATAGCGGATCTCTACTTAATGAATGGAATCAGCTCACTAAATTTCGAGCTTTTACGTCTAATAGTTTAAAAAAGGAATTAATTTCCTATAACGCCACTTAATTCTCTACAACGCCACTTGGGAGTCGAATTTCACAAAACCTATTCTGTAGGGGATCTGTACTCTATGAAAGGAATCCGCTTACCAAATTTCAAGACTGCACGTCTAATAGGTTAAAAATGGAAATAATTATGTATAACGCCCCTTAAGCGCCCTCAACGCCCCTTGCAGGTCGATTTTCGTAAAAATCATTATGTTGGGAATCTCTACTTCATGAAAGAAATCTGTGTACCAAGTTTCACGACTGTACATCTAATAGTTTAGTAACGGAAATAATTATCTATAGCGCCTTTTAAACCCCCGTAATGCCCCTTGGGGTTCGAACTTTGCAAAATTTGTTCTTAGCTGACGTCTGGGAAACTACCTACCAAATTTCAAGTCTGTATGTTTATTAGTTTCGGAGATATCGTGATTAGTCAGTGAGTGAGTGAGTGAGTCGCTTTTCTCCTTTATATATGTAGATAGATTCTAATGTGAGTGTGTGTGTATCTGACTGAACTCCTCCTAAACGGCTGGTCTGATTTAGATGATATTTTTTGTTTGGGTTCAAGTAGATTCGACAATGATTTCGATTCACAATTCGGTCGGATATCGCAATTAGTTAAAAATGCCCCGAAATTATGTAAGGGCTCAGGATTGTTCATAAAAAAATCGTGCTTAATATTTTTGAGGCCACTATTTTGAGCGGCCAACTTCAAGGTGAAGTTGTACTTCTACCACAGAGAGATTCCAATGATTCTTTCAGACTCACCTACCCATTCAAATGTTTGCAATTTCCATTTCATTTAGTATTTGCTATGACTTTTAATAGTCACAAGGTCAAACAATGACAATTTTTGACTTAGATTTAGAAAACCCTTGCTTTTTCACACGGCCAATTATATTGCATGTCCCAGGTTTGGTCAAACATCGCATTTGTTTGTTTATACCCCTCAAGAATTAATCAAAAACATTGTACATTCAGTGGCATTACGATACGTTTTTTTTTCGTGCATTAATAAAATATACCTGTTATGAAAACAGATCAAGAGTTTTATCTTTTTTACTCTTTAATCAAAACAAGTTAAAGTTTCTATTCAGAAAAAGTTCTATATTAAACTAAGCTCATAGTAAATACATACTCACTCGCTATCGATAGTTCGAATTGCGGTTACTGTACATGTGATGATATCAGGCATTGTAATAACTTTCTTTATAAAAAAATCCATCAAAACGGTCCAGATTGTTACAACTTATTCCAAAAAGTTTGTAAATTTCAGATTTAAGACGTTTCTACAGAACAATGCCGGACGGGACCGCTAGTATAATATAAAATAATTTATAAAATATATTATTATTAAATAATTATTTTATAATTAATATAATAAAAAATGTCTTTTTTTATAGATTACTAGCTGGTATACCCGTTCTTCGCACGGGTGAACTGAAAAATTAAACAACACAGATTGAAAGAAAAAGAAGTTTTTAATGAGTTAATTTTATGTGAATTGAAAATTAAACAAAAAAGCTTTTGCATATCTCAGCTAAACAAAAAAGAAAAAAAAAAAACACCTTTGTTAAATTTTAACTATGTAGATCTAATAGCCGATAAAAAGGATTTTTTAAATTTATAATTCTTCGTAACACTCTTGAGGGTCGATTTTTCAAAATACCTCCCTAAGCTGATCTCTGCTCAGCAAAAGTAACACATTCTTAAAAGTTTTGCGTAATGAACGCTTAAAGTAGTGTAAATAATTTATATTTGAAGGTGTAATACATTAATATTACTTTCTGTTGTATTTATTTTATTTTAAAATTGTAATATTCGCAATCAAATTATAATTATTATTATTTATTAAATTATTATTTCTTAAATTATATTGGCGATTCAATGAAAAACGTAGCGAAATGTTAACGATAGAGTCAAGATGGTAAATGCCTAGCTACTTTCGTAGCTCAAACTTTATTAGAGCTTTGTAAGACCCGCCGTGTAGGGGCACGATGCACGTTAATACTTTATCCAACCGCATTATGATTTACTGCAGTTTTTTTTATACAATTTTTTTTGGAGCACTACATGTACAAATTAAGGGATATACATAAACAAAATACTCCACTTTGGAAAATTTAATCCGTTAGAGCTAATAAATTAATTAAAGATATTCCACTGTAAAATTAATTATGTACACCGTTCACTTAAAATAAGTAGTCAAATTATTTTCCAAAGTCTTCATTAACAGACAAAACCATAAGACACTTAAATTTTGACATTAACTATTTTTTTGCGACAAAAATAATAATCTTTGCAATCCGCTGAAAACGCAATATCTGCTACAAAACTTTTCGCCTTCCCCACTAAAATACTCATCATAGAACCCGTGCTGCCATATATCTTGGAAGAGTGGATTTCAAAGAATATTAAAGCTAATTATTGGTAGAATATTCCTGCTAAGTTGGTGTGATGAGGTAGTTAGGAGAAGGGGGTGCCAGCTCAATTGTCGTTCCCATCACTTGACCATTGTTCAAAATTACATGGTCCGTCTCCAAAAGCCCTCGTGTAGCTGAACAGTGCGACGTTAATTTTCACTCACTCACTCACTGCAAAAAATACAGTGCTGTAGTTATAATTAGTTTTATACTTAAAAATGCAATATCTGCATATTCAATTAAAATTACAGCGTTATAATTAACTACTAACCACAAAAAATTATGAAAGTTTGTCCAAATGATATAGTGTGAAAGAGAAAGTTTATTTACTTTAAGTACCAGAAGCGATAAAAGTAGTTATTTTGAAAATAGATCAACTTCTTACTACTAAATGTGCATAATAATATTATAAAAAAACCATTAAAATAAAGAGAGATTTATAACAACCTCTCCCTTCAAAACTTAGTTTTATTCTGAAATAAAAAAAATAGGCATTATTCTGATCACTGGAATTAATTAGAAGCGATTCCCTTGCGTAGCCAAAACAAAAAAAGTTTTTCACAAACAAAAGATAGATATATGCTGACGTGGGCTTTTTTTTGCAGCTTTTTTGCTTGCAGAACTTTTTCCTTCTTGACAAATATCGTTATATTTTGGACACTTTTTACAAATTTTTATTAATTATAGCCTTTGTGTTATTCTGGTGTATAAGCTATATATTCCTGTTAAGTTTCATTAAAATCCATTAAGTTGTTTTTGCGTGAAAGACCCACAAAGATTTTCACAAACTTTCACATTTATAATATATATTAGATTAATTTAATTATTTTATAATTTTAAAAAAATATTTATAATAATTTCTTTTCAAATAAATTTATTTCATCTCAAAAAGTTAATTTATAAATAATTTTAATAATAAATTAATAACAATTTTAATAATAAATTAATAATAATTTTAATAATAAATTAATAGTAATTTTTAATAATAAATTAATAATAATTTCAATAATAAATCATATTTTGTAACGAATGACAAAAAGATAGTACTAGAGCGCCCTCTTCTGGTCGTATGGATACTTACAGAGTCAGCCTGCCACCTGGGTGGAGGGCGGACGTGCCAATGTCCGCCCGTGAAAACCCCTTAGTATTTGTATTGCATTAATCGTTTTTATGTCTTTGTAACCATACCCAATCAGAATGTGTACCAATTAAAATTATTTCAGCTAGCCACCGGTGTTATTTTTGAGTACGGGTTATGAAATGGCGGCCAAATAGTCAGACTAGCAGTCCTATTAAAATTAACTAACAAAATTATCTTCAATATTCTGAACTACCAGTTCATAAAGATTTTCTAAAAGTATTTTCTGAAGTTGTAGCTGCAAGCTACGAAGAAATTTTGGATTACATTCGTTTTCACGGATCGTCAGATAAGTTTCTTTCGTTTTGTTTTCTTATTCATTTTGACTTTTTGTTGAATTTTATTTGTGTAATTCTTTTCTCTAGTAAGAAAATTATTTTTACTTTTGTTCAATTTTTGTCCCTGATTGTGATTTATGACTATTAGTGTACTTGTTTGGAGAATTTTTACCCCCACTTCTGACCTTGAGTTTTCACTGTTTGTTCTGTAAAATTTATTAATCATCGAGAGAGATACTTTTCACTTTTCTGCTGACTCATTAATTCACTTATGACGCAAGAGTGTCACTGAGATTGATATTTCCTGTTTAGTACCTTTTTTTTATTGAATTAAAGGGTTGTTATACTGTGTTTTATTTCTAACTATATTGAAGAATTTCGATCATATATTAGATTTTTGTGAATTTAAAAGAAAGAAATTATTATTTTTTTTAACAAAAAAAAAGTATTATAGAAAAGTATTTTTTTTATTCTTTCAAAGATTAATTCATAGGTTTTGTTTCGACTTTGAATTTCACCAGAATTTCTTTTATACGTGAATTATTTTTTTTCAAAGCTAAGATTTTGCCTTCTTTCAAATAACTACAATATTTTAAACAGTATTTTTATTCCTTCAAAGGATTAATTTATATGTTGTTTTAACTAAGTTTATCAGAATTTCCTTTTACTTGAATTTTCATTTTGCGCTTTCAAAGTTTAGATTTTGTATCCTGTAAGATATTTATAATACATTTTTTAATAGTATTGTGTTCGAATATTCAATTCTTGATCTTCTAATGACTAGTTGATGCTTAATTATAAAAGTAAACAATTTTAAAACTAAATTAACTGCATTTAATTTGTGGCTGATGATCCATTGAATCAGTTTTAAATTGCAAAATTAAATTACGATATTACAAGATTGAAATGAAGTTGGTCTCAAAATGAATTGCTTATCGAAAAGCTTGATGAAAATTTGGCTTGGCTGCAAGTAACGCCCAAATGGTAAAAATGTTAACTATTGCTAATTAAAATTTTTCTTCAGTTCATTACTGTTAAAAATACATCGAAATCTGTAATCAAAGATGAATGAAATTTGGGATGATACCAGATGCCTGAAAGTGATTGTTACACTAGCTTGTGACAAATGGCGTCAATGAACGCCAAAAGGCTATAAATGGTACCCGAGCGTTTGTAAAGAAGTCTGGTTATCTTACATCCCTATCAGTCCGGAGAACAGAAGAGTTCGTTTCCAATGCTGCAGAGATCATGGAGATCAAAGCATGGATCAACAGGTGACTGTTCTCTTCGCAAATGAATATTTCCTACCGGGAAATGGAGCCCAACGTGAAATTACCAATTTATTTTCTGAACACCTAGTTCATAAAGAATTTTAAAGTGGTTTCTGAAGTGTAGCTGCCGGCTATACGAAGAAATTTTGGGATTGTCTATTTCCTACCGGGAAATTTGATGTTTGGATAGTACATTTCCTCCCGGGAAATTTGATGTTTTTGATTGTACATTTCCTACCGGGAAATTTGATGTTTTTGATTGTACATTTCCTAGCGGGAAATTTAATATTTTGAATTATATATTTCCTACCGGGAAATTTGATGTTTTGAATTGTATATTTCCTACCGGAAAATTTGATGTTTTGAATTGTATATTTCCTACTAGGAAAATTGATATTTTAGATTGCATCCGTCTTTATGGTGCATCAGATAAGTTATTCCATCTTCGAAGTAGTGAGAGAAGCCATTCCAGTGATACCTCTCAGAGAAAAAAGAAAGACCCAGGAACGACAAATCTGCTGGTTCCTCACCGAGGACGATGTTTAGGAACCAGAGGGGGAGTGTAACGAATGACAAAAAGATAGTACAAGAGTGCCCTCTTCCGGTCGTATGGATACTTACAGAGTCAGCCTGCCACCTCGCTGGAGGTAACACCTCCTAGATACAAGGCCTGGCTACTGAAATGAGAGAGGCTTGTGACGTCACATATAGTACGTATAGAAATCCCGCCTGATTCGAAGTTCACTTTACTCGCCTACGCCATTTTGATTGTTGCTCCTGTACAGTTAGCTGCATTCTACTTTTTTATTGATTATTTTCAATTTATTTGTGATGATTTTGGATAAGATTATAAAAAAATCATTTGAACCGAATTGCAATAGCAATTATAAAGATACTGGGATACGACAAAGGTTTGAATTCCCAAAGGAGGACTTTCTTCGAAATAAATGGGTACAAGTCATTTCAAGAAAAGATTTTGCTCCATCAAAGTATTCGAAAGTAAGTTTTTTAATTTTATTCTATTTATGGAAATTGTAATAATATTTTTTTTAAAATTCTACAAATAACTGTAATAGGTTGTTCGATAAGACCTTTGAAAATGTACTCATTTCTTTTTCTTCATGTAAGTTTCTTAAACATTGGCAATTAATTTTTAATTTATCTATAATGATAAAGGTGTTTTGTTTATGAAATAAATATTTTGTAGCCCTAATAAAATTTATGTTTTTAAAAATGAGCCCAAACAAGCATTGTTAATGAGACAAAATCTTTCTAGTGTTTTTGCTATTGCTGCTTTATTTTTGTGTCATTTACCAAATACCTTTTCTTTAGAATCAACGAAAGTACCTTAAGTATTAATAGTTTGTTAGCAAAGAAAACCTATTATGATATATAGCTCGTAGTCAATGTAAATATGGACATAAGCAAACATTTATTGTATATTTTGTATATTAATATGATGTGAGATACAAAATGCAAAACACATTCACAACAACAAAAAAAAAACTAGCTGATTTTTGAACTAAAGAGTGTTTTTTTCCAGGTATAGAAGTTTAAGTTGGCATTACTTTCCAAGATGGCGACCAATTTAACAGCTGTCAAGTGATTTATTCTCAGTTTGGTTTGGCAATTCATAAAAACGATCATCAAATAAGGCGTAGATTCGTTGAATGGGCCCAAAACGAGATTGCCGTTGTTCCCGATTTTCAAAAGCGAAATTTGTATAGCGATGAAGCGCACTTCTGGTTGAATGCCTACGCCAACAAACAAAACTGCCGCATTTGGAGTGAAGCTAATCCACAAGTGTATGTCGAAACACCGTTACATCAAGAAAAACTGACTGTTTGGTGCGCTTTATGGGCTGGTGGAATCCTTCTTCAAAAACGATGAAGGCCACAGCGTTACAGTCAATGGTGATTGGTATAGAGCCATGATTACTATCTTTTTCATTCCTGAATTGAAAAATCAAGATGTCCTGGAGCTGTGATTCCAACAACACGGCGCAATATGTCACACAGCTCGTGCCACAATCGATTTATTGAAAGACACGTTTGGTGACCGCCTAATTTCCCGTTTTGGACCTGTGAATTGGCCTCCAAGATCTTGTGATTTAACACCGCTAGACTATTTTCTGTGGGGCTATGTAAAGTCATTGGTCTATGCGGATAAGCCACAAACGCTTGACCATTTGGAAGACAACATTCGCCGTGTTATTGCCGATATACGGCCACAAATGTTGGAAAATGTCATCGAAAATTGGACGTCCAGATTGGACTACATCCGAGCCAGCCGTGGCAGTCCTATGCCAGAAATCATATTTGAAATGTAATGCCACAAGATTATCTTTCGAATAAAAAAAATCCATGTCAATCAAATAATACATCGTTATTTTATTGTAATTTAAATTTCTATACCTCTAAAAAAACACCCTTTATTAGGATGACTTTAAAAGTAAGAAAAAATAAAGCTGTAAAAGTAAGCCGAAAACAGATAAACATGACTCTGGTTTAACCTCACAATTCGTTAACTTGATTTAAAAAAATCAAATTATCAGAGAAATTTTTGTTAATTCTAACAAATATTTTTTGTTGATGCAAAACAATCTATATATATATATATATATATATATATATATATATATATATATATATATATATATATATATATATATATATATATTTAATTTTATAGGTTTGTGAATTACACTTTTCGGCTGATGCAATACAAAGATACACCAAAGCTTACAATGAAAAGACTGGAGAGAAGATATGTGTGTCCTTAAAGGGTTTCAGACTACAAAAGTTTGCTGTGCCAACTATTTTTATACAGATTTCCCCACATATCTTTCTCTGAAAATCTTGCTCGAGAATGTCCTCAGCAGAGACTGAAAAGATTAGAAAATGAACACTTACAACGCTCAATCCAAGCAAGCATTATTTCCAAGGAAGAATTTGAAAAAAAGAAATCATTTACATCGTTTCCAGAATTAGTAGAGTGTTTAAATGCAGAGGAGCTTCAGAACATATGGACTGTATTTTTAAAAAAGGATCTAGTAATAATTATGATGCTAGACTCAATATCTCCTGTTATTAAAGCATCAGTGATTATAAATAAAGACACATTTAACAATTCACATAGGTCAAACAAAAATAAATCAACTTGGTAAGTACAAATTTCCTGTAAAACTTAATAATACTATTGTTGTAAATGAAATATTACACGAACTGGCTCTCAGAATAGAAATGAAAAGCTCCCATGATTTTCCTACAGTATTTGGTTTTATTGTTAATCATTTAGAAAGTATGTTTTCAGATTTAGAGGATGATAAAAAAATTGCACTTTATTTCTTAATTGACCAACTCAAGTTTTTAACTAGTAACAAGTTTTCTTTTATATATTCTTTTAAAATGATGGGGGGGTTTTTTTGTGTGTATTACAATCCATATCAAATCATGCCTATAAATTTTTAAGAAATTCAGGATCTCAATGTTCCTCATCCCAGAACTTTGCGCAAAATTTATACATCTTTAAAAACTAACCCTCAAACAGAACAATCAAATGACAACTTTCTAGCATACACGGAAAAAAAATCTAAATCCTAAATCTATCCTAAAATCTGTTGACAAAACTGCCATACTGATGCTTGACGAAAACCATTCAAAACCATATTTAGATTTTAAAGGGGTAATATTCTAGGGATGGCATATAACATTGAACAAGCTGCTACTTCAGCATATGTGTTCCTGATTCAAAGTCTTCTTTCTCCTCTTAAAGGAGTAGTTCATTGTGACATCGTCGATTGTTGTGAATCCCCATCTTTCGATTCACGATAAGTTTTATGGTTTGTGAGAATATTTGCGAGGAAAAATATACCATTGGGACGTTAATGGGTTGTGAAAAGCAGTTAACAGTGGATCGGGAAAGTTTTCGGAATCAAACAATGGCTAAGATAGCAGGGCAGTTAAAAGGGGGAAAAGAAAACATGTGTAAAGCACATGTGTGGAAAGGCTTGGGAGACGGTTTAGCAATGCGATTGCCTCTCTCAGAACCAAGGGAGATTTATAAGGATAATGTAGAGACGGATAATAGGTCTAACATTAGTTCAAAATTTAATTTCGAGATAGATTTACGCGGAAAAAGAGATCGCAGTACCATTTATCGTCTTAATTTAATAAAATTGTACCGTAGAATGCCGGGATTGGCAAATTTGGTTATGGAGAATAACTCAAAAGGAATAGGTTCCGAAACTCTCTATTCGGTAAAGCTACTTATGGATTTTAGTTTTCAGGGTAATTTAAGGAAAAGTCAATTGTATTTTAAATTACCGCCCGATCGAAGTAGCTAATTAAGAATGATTAACGCTAAAAAGAAAGAAAGGTTTCTCTACCAGATCCTGGAACGATTGTTTTAAGGCAGAAGGATATTAATTTAATTACGGGAAAGCCGTTTAGAATCAAAACTTTTTGTTCATCCCAGATGTTAATTAATTCACTACGAGAGGATACAGAGTATCTTTTAGATTTAGGTGTAAACGGGATGGGGCAGTCCAACCGTACTCTGCCCGTTGTTTGGTTAGGAAGAGTGAGCCGATACCCGTACCCGCGTATCAAAGGTATGAAGTATAGGAATTTGAACCAGGTGACGCGAGCCGAGATTTATTTTTTTTTTTAAAGTTTGGTAGAAAAGATCAACGCGGCATCGTGGATGACTGTACTGGATTTGTGGAAGTGGTATTTTCGTCGTTCTCTAATGATGAATTATCCGAAGCACACCACATGCGTTATGCCAGTTGGCATGTACATTATTAAAAAATCGAGGTTTAATTTTCTTTGTGCTTATTATGGATGTAATTTAACGACTCTGACTTTGAGGATGTTAGAGCAGAATGATGTATCGCGAATGGTCGTTATAGACATTCTGATACAAATTTGGAAAAACCGTGTAAAGAAAATAGACTTTGTGTTAAAATGGTTGGGTCGGAAGTCGGACCGACCAAAGGTAAATTAAAGACATTGGCAACTTTGTTCCGTGTACATAATGTAGGTTTAGAAAATTCATTACATGAGCTACTGAGGTTGTTAATTATATTTCCAATTTAAGTGTCTAATTTTCCTCAATAACGAACGTAATGGAAGACAATACCATGAATTGTGAATAACCTGTTATAATGGTTGTGAGACTGCTTGCTGATAGCCATAATTTAATTAAATTTAAAAAGTCTTAGTTTAAACTTCTTAATTTAAAAATTTGGTTTTTAATGTTTTTTTGCAAAGCTTGGAATTTATAAATGTTTATTTTGTTTATTTAATATCGTTGGAAACACCGTTGGAATAAGTAGATGAGAATGAGTAATTCTTAGGATTGGTGCTAGGTGTGAATTAATATTTGTATAAGCATGAGTGTTGGTGTGTGTAAGGTGGAAGGAAATTATGTGTTATGGTAAATATTGTGTGTCTCTTAGGACTGTGTACACTCACAGATGTTTAACACAATTGAATGAGCGATTGATGTATTAGAATTATAGAAATATTATAGTTTGAGTTAATTTCTTTAAAACCCTAAATTTTGAAGTGTGATGTAACTGTATGAATTGGAAAAAATGGTACAAGATTAGGAATTTAAGTTTTTTTTTGTAAAGTGTAAGTTTTAAAGAATTTTGGATTTATTTGTTTATTTTACTTGTGATTGTATATGTTTCTTGGATTGCTGTCCTGATCGGTCTCATTGATAAGACAACCCTTCGGTGTGAAATATTACGAACTGAACCAAACTGAGGCCAGAGCAGTCCAGTGAAATGGACCTTTTCAGGGGGGAGGAGTTGTGACATCATCGATTGTTGTGAATCCCCATCTTTCGATTCACGATAAGTTTTATGGTTTCACCAGCTGTTCAAGGACAAGTACGACGCTTTCGATTGTTGTGATCTCACACCCATCGATTGTCCCTGAATTTTTATGATCCACCAGCTGTAAAATGACCAGTGCAGGTGGCTAAGGGTCATTGTTTATTGTTTGTCCTTGGATCCATGACGACACTCTGACTGAAAATCATAATGGACAACGGAGTTCCTGCACCCATTGACAATAGACGAAGCCTATCTAATGGAGAACACTGTCGCCTAGGAAGATGATTAGAGAATGGCTCTAAGGAACAAAGAGAGTGCGATGAACAAAATGTCCAGATGTCGAACGAGAAATCTGGCGCCAGTACATTCCAGACGAGGCAGAGAGTGTGATTGTGAGTTCCATGCGAATAGGACTCTAATGAGGTTGTGGGAGAATTTTGTGACCTGCCAATAAGAAGGGACGAGGGGCGTGTTGGGGACACACCCCTGGTGTATAAAAGGGGTTCTTTTTCAGGAGAAAGGGGGAGACGGAAAAAGAAAGGGAAAGAGACGGAAAAAGAGAAGAAAAAGAGTCGGGAGAGAGAGAGGAGCCGGCCTGGGATGGAGAAAAGGGCTTAGTCCGAGATTGGAGTGGAAAGGCGATGAACGACAGGGGCGTTGAGAATGGAATATAGACCGACTGCATCATCTTGGCATATTAACTGAATTCTATTACTTCATTAACAAATTGTTTAGCAAATAAACAATGCTTTTATTTCTATACTAGGCTGCAAAAATGATTTACTGATGGTTAGCTAAACACGACGTTACATCATATAACGCCAGTGAAAAAAATCGATGTAGAAAAATTGTTTGCTGTTGTTAAAAAAACTATCGTACAGCTTGATGGTATAGGATTCAAAGTTATAGGTGTAGTTTCCGACAATAATTCTATAAATCTCAAAAGCAATGTAAAACTATTCTGTTACTCCCAAACTGAACATTGTATATCCGAATCCTTCTGATTCTTCCAATCCTTTATTTTCGTAACAATTGGATTAATCAAAAAAATGCAGGTCAATGTTTTTATTTTCCAGATTTTGAAGATCATAATAAGTTTCCATTATTAGAGAGAGAGAAGCAAATATTTCTCTACACTTAAACAACTATATGACACAGAAAGTAAAAATTAAGTAAAGTTTGCTTATGGTTTAACTTTGAAGGCTTTATGTCCTACAAATCTTTAAAAAAAATGTGAAACTTGTGCTTAAGATATTTAATAATTGTGTTATTCAGGGGCTTCAATTATTAGGAGAGCAACATAAACTAATTAGTTATGAAACAACATCAATTTTTATTTTTTAATTTGTACATGGTAGAAAAAATAGTTAATGTTAAAACTCCTTTAAAGGGACAACATTTGCTTGAACCTTATCAGCAACTGATTACTTTATCTCCAGACAACGAAACATGTGAATTCTTACATAAAATTTTGTCATGGTTAGACTCGAAGGGAAAAAATTGTACTACTGGCACCCTTACTAAAGAAACACATCTTGCTTTTATTCATACAACATACGCTTTACTTGAAATGTCAAAATATTGCATTAACGAATTAAAATTTCAGTATTTTCTTCCCGGAAAATTCAAACAGATGCATTAGAAAGTCGCTTTGGGAAATAAAAAGAACACTTTCAGGTTCTCAATATTTAATATCTCTCAATTCGACAACTTTATGAAGTAGAAGCTAAACTAAGAATGCAAAATTTTTTACCTCTAACTTTGGTTTCAAAAACACATGGCCAGCTTAACTTAAAAGACATTAATTTGGAAGATTCGTGTAATGAAAATCCTTTAGAGTCATCAGTATTGCATAATTTTAATATTACACTATCTGAAAAAGATTTTCGTGATGCTCAGCTTTTTTTAACATATTTGGCTAGTGTTTGTGCTAGAGCAGCACTTAAAAAATTAAAATGCGACTTTTGTTCCAAATCACTTGTTCTTAATAAATCTTTTGAACTAAATTCTAACTATGATTTAATACGTAACTTAGACAGAGGAAGTTTATTGTGCCCTTCTCCAGATGTTGTTACAGCAGTGCTCTACAACTATATAATAGTTCAGAAACTTCTTTCTAATGTTTATGAAAATATGTTTCTTAAACAAAATAATCATCGTCAAATTGCTTCAGAAATATCGATTAGCGTGATAAATTCAAATGAATTTTTTTTTATATAATGAACCTTGTAACAAAATGATCATTCTTCTGAGCTAGTTTTAAAGCATATTATCATCACTTCTACAAATGCATTATTAAAGAACTACTGTAAGAAAAAAATTATATTAAAAAGGTTGAAACGAAGAAAGGAAAACACATACTTTATTAGCTAAATAAAGTTGTTTTTTTATGTATGTGGGTGCATTATTTTTCTTTTTCTCTCTCTCTCTCTCTTTATATATATTTTTAGGTGTATATCTATGCTTTTATACATGTATGATTTATTTAAAAAATATTTTTAACTTATTTTACAATAACTTGTCATGTTGTTATTTGTAGGAACCTTATTTTTGGTAATTTTTAATGTTTGTTATTGCAAATAGTGTGTGTGTAAATTTTTGTTCATTACTATGCATTGTACTAATTAAGTTTTACAACATATTTGATTCCCATTTGTAACAACGTATAACTGAATGAGTACTTTTGGGAGAAAAAGTACCAAATATTTAAGAAAAGGAAAGTAACTGTGACAACAGTTAAATAAATTGTGTAATCTATTTTTATGTATGTACTTATTTTCCTGTATATACCTATAATTTTATAGTATAGATTTTCGACTAAAAATATATTTGAAATTGTTTTAATAATTCATAAGGCTGTGATTGTATTTGATACCAATAAAGCTACTGTTTTTAAATTTGTTTGTCTTTTTTTTTTTCTTTGAAAAAAATATCTACTTTGTTAGCTAAATGAATTACATTTTTACATATGAGTGTATTATATTTTCTCCCTATATATACATTTATTTCAGGTATATATCTATGCTTTAATATATGTACAATTTATCTATAATATGTATTTTTAACTTATTTTACGATAACTTGTTATATTGTTATTTACGGGAACTTTATTTTTTGGTAATTTTTAATGCTGTGTTATTGAAGAGAGTGAAGAATTTTTGCTTATTACTGTGCATGATACCAATAGTTTTAAAACATTTAATCTACATTTTTAACAATGCATAATTAAATAACTATTGTTGGAGGAAAAATATAGAAACATTTTAAGCAATGAAAAGTAACTAAACTGTGTAATCTATTTCTGTGTACATATTTAATTTCATGTATGTATCTGTAATCATATATGTATGGGTTTCACAAAAAAAATTAATTTTTCATGCTGTTATGCAGACAGCAAACTTTTTTTTTTTAATTTGATATACCAATAAAGTTTTAAAACATATTTAACTACTTTTGAGAGAAAAAGTACTAAAAATTTAAGGAAAGGAAAAAGTGACAGACAAACAGCTAAGCAAACTGTGTAATATATTTTTATGTATATATTTATTTTTTCCTGTATATATCTATAATTATACAGGTGTAGATTTATCTACAAATATATTTGAAATTTATTTAATAATACTTGATGTGCGAGAGATACCAATAAAGTTACTACTTTTAAATTTGTATGTCGTTTTTTGTTTTGAAAACTATTTCTAATTTTATTTTCCTCTTTGTAACTATTCTGAAAGAAAAAAAGAAGATAAATTTTAAAATTAAGAAATAATCATAGTTATGTAAAAAAAGAAATATACGAATACAAAAAGCTCTTATAATTTGCTGTTGTGTTTATATTCAACGCAATGCGTTCCTAGTTAATACATGGATAATCATATACTTGCAATTATTATTTAAATAGGAAAATTAATATTTACTCATGTTTTATGTACATGAAATACAATTTACTGATTAATTTACTAATTTTTTTTAATCTCCAGTAAAAAAAGTGTATAATTATTTTAATAACAAAAAGTATTCAAAAAAATGCACCAGAGAAACTCCGTAGGCGATCTTTCCCTACTAGTAGTGACGTCACAAATCAGTGGCCATGCCTTTTATCTAGGAGGTGCTGGCACTATCCTAGATGATACAAGGCCTGACGATATTTTGTGACGTCACTACTAGTAGGGAGATATCGTCCATCGCCTACGGAGCTTCTTTGGTGCATTTTTTGAATACTTTTTGTTATTAAAACAAACATGCTTACAGGAGAAATTTAAAAAATTAGTAAATTAATAATTAAATTGTGTTTCATAAATAATAATTGCAAGTATATGATTATTGATGTATTTACAACGAACGCATTGCGATGAACATAAGCACATTTATTACAATGTAGCAAATTATAAAAACCTTTTGTGTTCGAATATGTATTTTCTTACAAAACTATGCTTATCTCTTAACTTTAAAATTAATTTTCTTCTTTTTTTTTTCAGAATACTTACAAAGAGGGAAATAAAATTAGAAATATTTTGCAAAACAAAAAACGCCATACAAATTTAAAAACAGTAAATTTATTAGTATCACACAAATACAATCACAACATAAAGTATTATTAAATAAATTTAAAATATATTTGTAGATAAATCTATACCTGTATAATTATAGATATATACAGGAAAATAAATATATACATAAAAATAGATTACACAGTTTATCTAGCTGTTTGTCAGTTAATTTCTTTTTCTTAAATTTTCAGTACTTTTTCTCCCAAAAGTAGTTATTCAATGTTACAGATGTAGGTTAAATATGTTTTAAAACTTTATTGGTATATCAAATTAATAAACAAAAGTTTGCCGTCTGCAATAACACAGCATTAAAAATTACCAAAAAATAAATTTCCTATAAATAACAAAAAAAAAGTTATCCTAAAATAAGTAAAAATACACGGCAAAAAGACAAGAGATAGCACAACAAAATTTATATTGTAGATAACATGTTGACCAAGTATTAAATGATTAAATTTATAGACTTCTTTGAAGTGTGGTTCCTGCCAGAATCAGTAGCCAGAGTAACCGCCATTGTTGGAGATCACCGCTTCCACATGCACTGGCATTGTTTCAAAGAAACTTTGGATGTGTTCTTGGAGTACAGCAGACCAAGCAGCTTCCACACGTTGCCAAAGTTGTTCTGGTGTGGCAGCTGGGGATGCAATCTGGGTCAATCGTTGAGCAACCTTGGACCACATGTTTTCTATCGGTGAAAGATCCGGAGAGTGAGCCGGCCAGGGAAGCAATTCAATCTGGTGTTTGACGAAGAGCCTTTGGAAAATGCACGCCACGTGTGGTCATGCATTATCCTGTTGAAATATGGCTGTGGCCAAGCCCTGAAGGTAAGGAAGGACAACTGGCTCCAATACCTCGGAGATGTAGCGCTGGCTGTTTAAAGTACCCGCAATGCGTACTAGAGGAAAGTGAGAGAGTTATATCCAATACCACTCCATACCATAATACTCGGTGCATGACCAGTGTGGTGGTGCGTAACGCAGCTGTTCAGCATCCTCTCTCCGCGGTGTCTCCAGACTCCAGTCCGACCATCGTGGTGTTGCAGACAGATGAGGGACTCGTCAGTAAATACAACTTCATTCCATTCTGCCATCCACATCCTTCTTTCATCTTACCATTGGCGGCGGAGACGTCTGTAGTTCTGCGTCAAAGATAGACCAAGCAATGGACGTCTTGTGGACAGACCACTCTGCTGTAAATGGCTTCGAATGGTATGCGCAGACACTGAATGATGCGTTACAGACACAATAAGCTGTGATATGGTTCGTGATGTGGCTCAGTTATCCGTCACTGCCATGCGCATAATTTACCTGTCCCCACGTGAAGTGATGCACTGAGGTGGATGCGATCGACCACGTTGGTCCGTCGTACCCTCCTGTATCCAACGATCACATATTCGCATTACAGTTGTTTAGCATCGTGCAATACGACTACCGATTTTCCCGAAAGATGATCCAGAATCTCGGTAGGGCACTATCTTTCCTCTGCGGAACTTTGATACTTGATCAAAAGCTGATCGCTGTTTTCTACGAGACATAAATGATTATTTTTTTTAAAAAAACCACAAGAAAAACACAATTGCTGAACTGGAAATAGTCGAAATCTCCCAGCCTTAAATAGCGCTTTGAGGTGGCACCACACGCGCGCGTGATGTGTGTGCCTGCGCTGAAATTCTAATCATTTGAATATCTCACCTCTGCAAATGCATGTTGTAAATTTCATGTTATTTGCATGCTTCCCTCAGGGTGTTGCATTTACGGTGGCCAGCAATGTATATGTTTTAGATAAATCATACACAGATAAAAGCATATATATATAGTTAAAATAAATGCATATATAGAGAGGAAAATAATGCACCAATACATAGAAATGTAATTCATTTAGCTGATGAAGTAGGTATTTTTTTCGAGCAAAGCAAAAAAAAAGGACAAAAAAACTTTAAAATATTAACTTTATTGGTTTCAAATACAATCACAACATTAAGAATTATTAAATAAACTTCAAATATATATATTTTAGATTAAAAAAAATCTATACTATATAATTATAGATAAATTCAGGAAAATAAATACATACATAAAAATAGTTTACACAATTTATTTAACTGTGTTGTCACAGTTACTTTTCTTTCCTTATATCTTAACTGTGTTGTCACAGTTACTTTTCATTCCTTATATCTTAACTGTGTTGTCACAGTTACTTTTCTTTCCTTATATCTTTGGTACTTTTTCTCCCAACAGTTGTTTATCAGTTATACATTGTTACAAATGTGAATTAAATATGGCGTAAAACTTTATTGGTACCTTGCATAGTTATAAACTAAAATTCACACACACATTTTGCAATAACAAACTTTAAAAGTTATCAAAAAATGAATTTCTCACGAATAAAAATATAACAAGTTATAGTAAAGTATCGTAGAAGTATCGTAAGTATTTTGTTTTTCAACATTTGTTGGACATAAAGCCTTCAAAGTTATACCATTCGTAAACTTTACTAAATTACTACTTTCTATGTCATATAGTTGATTTAAGCGTAGAGAAATTTTTTCTCTTCTCTCTCTCTCTCTCTAATAATGAAATTTTATTATGATCTTCAAAATCTGGAAAATAAAAATAGTGAACTTTATTTTTTTTATCAACCCAATTGTTACGAATGCATCTATTAATTTAATAGATAGTTAACTATGTGTGCTCAACGCGCGCGTTTGATGGCTATTTAAACCTAAAAAGTAATTATATATGTAAAATTCTAATCTATTTATGTATGTTATGTTGTTACTGGGATGAATTCGTAAACTGGGATTTGCCAGAATAATCTGTGTATTTTTAAGACAAGAATAAATAAAAGGGAGAATAACAATTAATGAATGGAGTGAAACATTTAAACGCGCGTCGTAGCCTAATTGGCTTTCATTATTTTTTAAGAGTTATTACTGCTTTGCTGATACGCGTCTGCCTCTCTTGCGGTCCCAACGGATTCTGTCTAGTTCTGATGTTCCCTCCTTCGTCTCTCCTTTCCCCCGTCGGGGACATTGCCCTCTCTGGGGGGATGCTAACGGGGACTTGCAATAGTGCCTTCTACTTCACAATCGGCCATCCTGAAAATGAGCTGACCACAGCGAAAGAAAATCCAAAATGTTGTAAGCAAACCTATAAAACAAAAATTGAAAACAGTGAAAAGAAAAAATAACAAGTGGGATGCTTTCCAGTACTTCACACAGGTGTTGTTTTTCTGGAAGTAGTTCGTCATTGCTGCTCACAGCTATTAAAAAAAAGCTATAAAAAGGGAAAGAGAAAAAGTTCAGTTCGTTTTTCAAAGTTCTGTTCACAGAGAGTCACTGTGGGGGGTACTCAAATTGCAGTCGTAAAATCGTCAGGCATCAGCGGTTGACCACCTCTTCATGAAATCAACAGCTGTGGATGTAAGATGAGGACCTTCGTGTTGACCAACATTTTTAACTTCATTTCTGTCATGGGGTTTGACGGTCTTAATTAGGTAGGGTTCGCAGAACTTGGGTCGTAATTTGAGTTGTGTTCCGAACTGGGTTCTTCTGATCGTTACTGATTCGTGTTTTTTATATTTGTGTGGTTGTCTGCGTTTTTTAAAGAACTGGGCTTTACTCTTGTTTGGCTCTTTCAACTTCGTATCCAAAATGATGGAGTTAAGGAAATCAATCTGTCTAAGCAAATCGTTTTTCTCTTTGGCAAGGGCTTGATTCTCATCACTATCACTTGTTTTATTAGCATTTCTTCCACTAGACTTTAACTTCTTAGTTTTGCACTTGCTAGGGTTAATTTCTCGTTCTTTAGTTGACATCGATGTTTTAGGATGATCGTTTGATTCCGTTTGTGTGTTTACGATGAGTATTTTTTCTGTTAACGATGCACATTCAATTTCTTTCTCAACAAGTCGCTGTTCTGTAATTTTAAGTGTTTCTTGTAAGATCTCGTACTTTTCTTCAAGTTTAACTAACTTGTCAACCTTTTCTAAATTTGATTCCTCTAATTTATGCAATTTATCTAATAACACCGTTTTTTCTAATGATAATGTAGATGTGTTACGTACGTGCATTTCTAAATTTTTACATTTATCTTCTGTATTTTTTAATTTTAGTTGTAATACTTCTAGGGCATTATCTTTTAATTCTGATTGGTTATGTGCCTTAGATACATTAATTAAATTAATAAAGTGATCCTTTTTCTTAGGTATTAATTCTATACCATTTGCAGTAATTTTAAATTCAGTTTGTTTTAAAACATCAGTTCCAATAATTACATCAATAGTTGTTTTCAAATTGTCAATAACATAAATGTCCGTCATAAATTTGTTATCTTCAATATCAATAGTGGATTTAAAAGATCCAAAGGTTTTAATTTCACTCTTACCTAAAGAAGTTAATTTTATTTTCGTAGCATTTAACGTCGGTCTTCCAAGAATTTGATAAACACTTTCGCGTATTAAAGTAACAGTACTACCAGTTTCAATAAGAGCATCAAAATAATTGCCATTTATTTTAACAGTTTTACGCATTTCTGATGAGGAATTGATTTCATTAACAACCTCATTAAGGGAACCAGGACATGCTCGAAAGAGTAAAATGCCAAAATTAAGACCCTTTGTTTATGAGACATATATCATTTAAAATTTCCAATAGAGCTTAGATTTTTTTTTATGTCTATAATAAAGATAATTTAATTATTCTGTAGAACTACAAAAATAACTTTTTACTCCAAAAGTTTTTTTACTACTTAATTTAAGTAATACATAATTTTTGAGAACTCGTAATATATACTTATGTTTAGGTACCATTTTTTAAAAAAGTATCCTTTTTTATGCAAAATATTTTTACACATATACAAAACAATACATAAAATACAGTGAAACCCTTTTTTTAGTAAAATTTTAGTATAGTTTCTTTAAAAAATTATGAAACTTTGAAATTTGAAATTTTTTATTTTTCTGCTTTTTTTTATGCATGAAACAATTTTTAAAAAATTAGGCACTATTTTAATAGAAAAAAAAAAAATTAGGTTCACTATATGCATAGGCACCTTGTATAGAAGTATAAAAATCAGGAATCATACAGTGCAATAGTTTTTTTAAAAATGTACCTAAATGCAAAAAAATATGCCTTTGAGAAAAAGTGAAAAAACTAAAAAAAACAATATTTTCACATATTATACACTTAATTAGTATTTCCTTGCCTATTTTTATATGACTAATAATAATCCTTTAACCATTTTCTAGAGTTACAAAAGTAATTTTAAATTCATATGTTTTTTCTTCCCTTTGTTTTAGTTAACATGAACATAATTTTCGAGATCTTGTAATACATATTTTCATGTATAGGTACCATTTCTTACAAAAAATATTCTTTGTATATACAAAAAATTTACAAATATATATAAAGTAACATATTAAACATAATGAATCTGTTTTTAAATAATTATATTTACATAATTGCATAATTTCTTAAAAATAATCATAAAACCTTAAAATTATGAAAATCTTAATTTTCTTTTTTACATATAAAATCAATTTTCAAAAAATTAGACACATACTAAAAGATATTTTGTTCACTGTATGCACATGTATCCTGTTTAGATATATAAAAGGTTTCAAACAATATGCTACAATAGTTTTTAAAGTGTACCTAAATTTAAAAAATATTAAACATTCGAGAAAAAATATAATAAAACTTAACAAAAAATTTCTCCTTACATTATAGATTTGATTAATATTTCCCTGCTTGGTATTCATTTTCTTCATCTAAATTCTGTTTATCCATTTTCCTTTTTAAAGACCTTCTTTTATTTCTGGCTTCCAATGACACTTTATTTACTATACGTTCAGCCTCAAAAATTCGTTTATCAATTATAAGTAAGGCACGTTCCGTGTTGTATCCTGGTTTAATGCCCAGAGCTTCAAAGACTTTTATCCTACTTACATATCCATCGTTAAAACAAATTACAGCATCCATAACTCCAAATTTCAAAGTTTCAATGCCAACAAAAACTGTTTTAGGAATTCGCTCCCAAATACATTTGTTAAAACTTTCATTGGGATTTTGTGTTCTTCCATGAAGGCACTTTTTCAATAAGTCCTTCTCTGTGAGATCCCGAAACACTTTTTTTTCACTTTCAATAAAATTGACTCAGGTAAAGAATGCTTGTGAATATAAAATTCCCCGTAACAATGCTACGGTTATAACCGCACCAGCTATCCTCACCAAGAGGACACAAAGCGTGTTGAGGATTATCCTCAGTACTTAGTTTATGAAAATAAATAGCCCATATGGCTCTTTTCATGTCCTCCACAGATGACAAATTTTTACGGATTGCTAGCCCATAATAATGTTGGATTGAGTCCACTTCTTTAAGCGTTAGCCGTCCACGTCCCGAAATATTTTTCCCATCTGATAGCTTAATGCCTTTGCTCATTTTTAGAATGTTTCTCAGCCTTGTGCCCATACGCTTTTTGCACATGGCCAACACATTCTAATTTTTCAACTTCTGTGTCGCCATATACTTTTGCTTCTTTTATAGTAAGAAATCCTTTTGAGTCCCCATCACCAAGATACTGCGTATAACATGCTTTTCGTGATGTTTCAGATCGCTGAAATATACTTAATACCCCCCGACATTCCATTCCCCACTGAATCCTTCGTAATTTTTAGCACAATTTTCACATGGTTTTTTTTTACCCTTACATGAAGAACAATATTTTGTGAGAGCTTCAAAGTCGATAACCTTTCCCTTCTCAACAGACGTAGCACATACAACTCCGTTCAATGAAGAATAGCCTCTTTTATGCCATGTGCCATCCACAGCCACAGCTATATTTGAATTATTATCATTCGCTATGACTGCTTCGTGAACAGCTACATTCATCGAGTCTTCACTAATTGTTTTTAAAACATTTAAAAACAAAGAATTATGGCGTTCAAACTTTGCAGGTGGTGGAGGCAAATTCATAAGCCCACAGAATATTCGAGCAGCAGCTCCACCTTTTCCAATAGCTCTCATTCCATATGTCAATCTTAGGTTAACATCATAACATTTATTTGATATTTTTGATGACATTGTACTCGTCGATTCTCCACAGTTGTGACAAATTATTTCCAAACTCACAGCTAAACCTCTACGACTTTTTAAATCTTCTCTCAGCTCAATTTTCTCTGAAGAACAGCAATATTTACAACATAAGAGATTTTTCATAAGGGAAGATAATAAATCCAGTTCAACGATTATGTTTACATTTTGAGAATCTTGTTCTTTTAGTAAAATCCGGTATTTTAATTTTTCTCCTAGAAGCACTTTCCACCGAATTCAAAAGCAATTCTTCAGTCGATTTAGACTTTTTATGTTGATTGCTACTATACTTCCTTTTGCCAAATTTTTTTATTCTTGGCATAATTACTCGTTTAAAAAGTTAAGATACTTTTAAAATCTTATTAATATTAATAATTATAAGTAAAAATAAATATTTCTTACGAATATTAATGTAAAATTAAGTAGTTGTATGCCACAAGAAACTTCGGAATAGACGAACTCGGTTCAAAACATTGCCATAAACCGAAATTTAAAGTAAGAAATTTTGTCACACAGCTTGGAACAATAGCTCACGCACAAGCGTGGCTAAAAAGTAGCGGGGTTAACATTCAAACGAAAAAAACAATCAAAAGTTAATATAGATAAAACACAGGGGAAACTACATATTTAAAGTTCAAAGGGGCGTGTCAAAAGGGGCGTGGTCATTTATTTACATTTTTATTTTTCATATTTTAGGGCTATTTTATCAGCAAACATATAAGTATTATACATTTTTAGATTCAGAAAAATAAGCACTATTTTTTAGAACTAAAATTGAAAAATCGATTATTTGAAAGTATATGATGTCCCTGTTTTCTTAACAATTTCATTTTTAACATCAGGTTTTTTAAATACACACTGAGAGCTTTTATGACCAAATTGGTTACAATTAAAGCATTTTAAACCTTTATTTTTATGGTAACATTCATTAGAAGTATGATTAAATAATCCACAATTATAACAACGTATACGTACATCACTCTTATTAACATTAGCATCATTAAATTCATCTTTATTATGAAATTTACGAGTATTATCAGAACACATATTTTTATTAGATGTAGGAAAATCATACTGCTTAAATTTTGTACGCTTGTTTTCATTATCAATACAATAAGAATTATTTTGCATAAAAACCTTTTCATATATCTTTAACTTTTGTTTAAATTCTGAAATACTTTTACATGCATATAATATCAATTTATTATGGTTAGAATCAGGTATACCAGTTATACAATACATAATCAGGCTGTGATCGTCTAAATGAAAGTGTGCTTTTGAAGCAATTTCACGCATGGCCAAAAAAATATTCCGTAGGGCGTAATTTCCGTTTTTGCATTTCCTTGTGGACGTCGTAAGAACAAAATAAATCTTCAAATTCTTCAATTAATTCAGCTTTTAAGAGAACTATACGTTAATATGTTATGGAGAGTTTGGATAAAAAAGTCTTTGCAGGACCTTGAAGCAAACGTTTGACACAAATAATTTTTTGCAAATCAGATATGTGTGGGATAAAAATAAAGTTTTCTTCTACGTCACGAAAAAAAGATTTAACGCTGTAATTATCATTTCCCGTAAACGACCTCATAGTTGAAAAAAGGTCCTTTAACAAAAATACATTCTCTTCGTTGCCTCTTTGGCTTTGATTTCGTTGTGTTTGAGGGAGGGGAACAAAAACATCCTGCGGAGAGGGCAAGTGATAAATTGGCGGGGTGAGGGGTTGTTTATTCGCGTCGTTCGTAGATTCTAGCGAAAAGGGCACCGAATCTTCGTCTTCATCATCCGTCAATTGTTTGGTAAAATTATTTTTTAAAGATGCAAGATCTGATAAATTTTTAAATATATGCTCGCTTAATTCTTTGGCGCTTCCCGCGCAATTCAGTCCTAATATAGTGCAGATGGTAATAAGTTCAGTTTTCGTAAAGTCCTTTAATATTTTATCCTTTCGTGCTTCAATGTCGTAATTCTGTGGGAAACCCGCGAATTTTTTTTAACTCTTTTCTAGAAGATTTACTGTAGGGTTCGTCATTAACAATTTTGTGCAGAAGTTGCACCGTTGAAGCAGGGGCCGTCTTTAATATATTCGCAATAGCAGCAATTTCCTCTAGACAGACCATCGTAAATAAATATCTTCAGAACAATAAAGGAGTAAATTGGAATGGACTCACCGTTGATGATTTCGTCGTTGTGGTTTTCGTTGTCGGTTTCGTCGATGAAGCGTGCGTGGTCCACCAGTCTTGACTCGTTGTATTTTCTAGGGGTTTTTAATTTTAATTTAATTTGAGGCCGAGCCCCCAAATGTTATGTTGTTACTGGGATGAATTCGTAAACTGGGATTTGCCAGAATAATCTGTTTATTTTTAAGACAAGAATAAATAAAAGGGAGAATAACAATTAATGAATGGAGTGAAACATTTAAACGCGCGTCGTAGCCTAATTGGCTTTCATTATTTTTTAAGAGTTATTACTGCTTTGCTGATACGCGTCTGCCTCTCTTGCGGTCCCAACGGATTCTGTCTAGTTCTGATGTTCCCTCCTTCGTCTCTCCTTTCCCCCGTCGGGGACATTGCCCTCTCTGGGGGGATGCTAACGGGGACTTGCAATAGTGCCTTCTACTTCACATGTATTATTATTATATTTTTGGAACTTTCCATACAAAATGTGTCTAATATATATATGTCAACGCGTCTACTATTCTCTACTACTATTATATCATAACTAAATTAATTAAACATGAGTATAATTAAATGTATATGAATACAGTCGGACCAAACATTTTGTTCATTAAATCGGGGTTATTCGTTATATCGCGGTCTACACAAAATAAAAATTTCTTGCATTTACCTTTTGGAATTTCTACATTAAGCAGCACACAAGAAGTATCCATATAGTTAGACATTTTACATATTTTTTATTAAAGGTATATGACTACCCACAAAATTCGCCGCTTCGGTGAAAATTTTCGAATTTTTTTGTTTTCAATTTATAGCCCGTACATTTATGATTCCAAAAACACTCTATTTTTGTTTCTACGACATTTAGAAGCAAAGTTATAGCATAATTAGTAAACCGGAAATGAAGTTTACAATACCGGAAGCGGATCCCTACACAAAATATTTCCAAGACATAGAATTGAAATTTTCAGAAAATCTTTTATATAGTTTTATCTGTTCTATAGACTATAATCTAATCTCTGTGGAATGAGATAAGAAAGGAATTTCATGTTCTATTTAAAGCTCACATGATAGGTTATGCTCATATTCATTTGCACTTGTTAAGTCTAATAATTCTCTGCATTCTTGGCCGTCAAAATTTGTTTCTGAGAAGAGAAATATTTTTATCTGTTCCTGACAAAAAGGATACCATTTGAAAAAAATCCACGTCCTTCATTTTAATCAGCGAAAGAGAAAATTCGTTAAATAGGGGTTCGTTAAATCGGGGTCCGACTGTATAATGGAATTAATTAAAGAGTAATTTTACTGTAATTTCTAATTAAATGACGACGCAGAAGGGTTGCAAGAAGTACAGAAAACTAAACCCGCTTAATCGAGGCGGACAACCGCCACAACGCACCCGCAATCGCCCACCCAAGTTGGCGCTGAAAAAACGCGACCGGAAACCGGGCACATAATGCATCTCCTCCCTACGATAGTATTTTTAACAACCGCAAACAGTTTTTTTCCATTGATTATTTTCACCGGCATTATATGAACTACTTCTTTAAAAAAAGAAGGCGTTGGATCATGAACACATATTTTGAAGTAGCAGCTTGTTCACTGCTATATACCATTCCAAAATTATTTTATCACCTTTAAAATCTAAATATGATTTTAAATTAATTTCATCAAGCATCCCTATGACAGTTTTATCAACATATTTTAAGAGGGTTATTTTTTTCTTCATGCATGCTAGAAAGTTTTCGTTTTAATTGTTCTATGAAAGGTTTAGTTTTAAAAGATGAACACGTTTTCTGCAAAGTTTTGCGACGGGAATATCGAGATATCCTAAGTTCCTAAAACTATTATAGATTTAAGCAGATATGGATTGTAATATAGAAAAAAACCTTATAATTCTCGAGGAATATTTAAAAGAAAACCTGTTAATGGTTAAAAAATTTTAAGTTGGTCAATTAGGAAATGGAGTATAATTTTTTTTATCATCTAAATCTGAAAAATTACTTTCCACAAGATCAACAATAAAATCAAGTGATGTAGAAAAAATATGGGAGCTTTTCACTTCTATAAGAGCCAGCTCATGTAATATTTCATTCACAACAATAGCAATATTAACTTTTACAGAAAATTTGTACTTACCAATTTGATCTATGTTTGTTTGACATATACATGTTGAAAAATCTAACTATTTATAATTACTGATGATTTAATAACAGGAGATATTGACATGTCTAGCATCATAATTATTACTTGATCTTTTTTATATAAACAACATTCCATTGGCGTAGCGAGGGGTTGCCGAGGGAGCCATGACCCCGGGCGGCATACGACAATAAAAAGGCGGCAAGCACCGATATTTAAATTCAAAAAATATTTCAAACTCCAAATCGTGCCCACGCGAGAAAACTGAAGAAAACGAGGAAAAGCTTTAATACTCGCTGTAAGATCGTCTTGTAGTTGAATTAATCACATCTAATTACCCGAATTACCGTTTTTATTATTTCCTTCAAAACACATTACCATATTAATAATTTCATTTACAGTTAAAAATTGCATTGGGAACCACGTTAGCTTCTTCCATTTTACGTTCGAGACCACCTTCTTCTTCTCTTCTTCCCGCTCAAATCCAAAAAAGTTCACAGCAGCGCCCTCTTTCTAGTCAATCGTGTGCTATGTGTCAAGCCTCCTATGTGCCACGCCGTTACAACGCACAGATGCAAGAAGTTTATTAGTCGCTATACAATAGCATTCGTTTTTATGTTACTATGGCTTCTGGCAACCGGTACTGTGTGAAATCAATGATGCACAAACATAAGGGGGTCTAAATATCCATCAATGTGCTAAAAACGTACTTGCTTTACAGACCGTATTAGACCATGACATGTAGAACAATATTTTCTTTAAGAGACAGAGTAACTGCTAAAATTTGACGAAGTTTCCCTCAGTTGCAGAATCTAGAGCAAAAATATGCTTTTTTTTTTTTTGCCCGAAATGATATTGAGCATGGACAAACTTAACTTACTTGAAGCTCCAAAAAACATTAATAAAGAAGAATTCCAACTTGTGTGACAGCATACGTCTACAAGCTTCCGTAGCTACAACATACCCAGGATGTAAAAAAGAACTCATTAGGTCCGACTCTCTGGGTTTAATCGAATATATTATTGAGTCCAAACTTGAAGATTGCTTACTAAACATTGTCATAGTTTTGAGAATTTTTTTAACATCTACTATCAGTAACACCAATTGCGAGAGAAGATTCTCTAAGGTAAAATTAATCAAAAATTATCTCAGATCGATAACGTACACGTTAAGCCAAACAAATTTAACTATTCTGGTAACTGAACATAAAACATACAAATATTGATATTGACAATTGTATAAAAGATTTTGCTACGAAAAAAAAAAACGAAAAGTGCATTTGTAATCAATAAAAAAAAAAAATTTAGGAGCTGCTTTTTTTTCCTACTTTTACTAATCTTCTTGCCTAATAATTAAAATAGAGGGAAGACAAATTTCAGGTCGGCCCTAGACGGCGAAAGCCCACGCTACGCCACTGAAACATTCCATATATCCTGATGCTTTTCTGTACTTGCACCTTACTAATTTTGTGTGCACTGTACTAATTCTGAAAATAATTAAATATTTATTTTTTCGAATTCCTTTTGGAAATAAAAAAATGTTTTCTTGAGTTGAGTGTGCTGTAAATGTTCACATCTTAGCTGTCTCTGTTTAAGAGATTCTCTAGCGGGATTTGTAGAGTTTCACATCTATTTCGGGAACTGTTTGAAAAATTGCCACAATAAAATTTTGTTAACTGAAATGCTTTAAGGGCAACCATGTTTCCTACTCGCTTTTTTTCGTCGTAAGCTTCTATGTTTCGTTGTATTGTATATCACCAGCAAAGTATAAATCACAAACCTAAAATTAAAAATAAATATATTACTATGCATCAACAGAAAAGATTTATCTGAATCAACAAAAATTGCACTGATACTTTGATTTTTTGTATTTTTGAATGGAATTTTTGTTGGAAATACAGAAATAATTTTGTTACAACAACAAAAATTTCTACAACACTTTTATACAAAATGCGAACAAAATTTGGTTTTTTTCTACTTTATTTAATGAAATTTTTGTTTATTTTGTCGGCATATGGTTGCCATCAAAGCAAACTTGATACAATGTTATCCTTTTTGTCGGGAAACCACGCAGTCTCCATTAATGCAAATAATTCTAGGAAGGAAACTGATTATTGTCGTTAAAGGCTTGGAAATCGGTACTTACTACCTCTAAATACGGTGCCTACTCCAACACTTGTTGTCGTAGCAATCAAACTTCAGGCACCAGATGTGATGTTATGCTGAGTCGTATTTATCTGTTTTCGGTTTATTTTCTTACACCTGTATTTTTTCCTTACTTTAAAAGCAATCCTAATAGTTCAGATATCAACTAGCTTTTTTTTTTGAATATGTTATATATGTATTGGTATTTCTCATATTAAAATACAAAATAATTCATAAATGGTTGCTTATGTCCTTATTTACAATGACTATAAGCGCTGCACTAAAAAAATTTTTCTTTTACTTTCTTACTGTTAATACTAAAGGTATTTTTGTTGATTCTTTGAAAAGTTTTTGGTAAACAATACAAAAATATTTGTTTGCAAGAGCAAAAGCAGCAGACAGATTTTGCCTCATTAACAGTGCTTGTTTGGGCTCATTGTTAAACACAAATTTATATTACGGCAACAAAATATTTGTTTGATAAAGAAAACGCTATAATCGTTATAAATAAACAAAAATGAATTACCAATGTTTATATAAGAAAATGAAAAGTCTTAGCGAACAACCTACTAAAGTTATCAGCAGACTTATAAAATTAAGATATTATTATAATTTCCATAAATAGAATAAAGTTAAATAACTTGCCTTTTTTTAATTCTTTGATGTAGCAAAATCTTTTCTTTATGTTACTGTAATCCATTTTCTTCAAAGAGGGTCCTCTTTTACCAATGTAAACACTGGGAATGCTGTGGTACCTACAACTGCAATAACAATTCGGGGTTACACAAGTATAAACGTAATTTTCTTCACTTATCAAATTTTATTCTCTCAGATTCGTCAAAAAAAATGTAGAAAGTTGCAAGCAACACAGCTATAAGCACCATAATGACGTAGACGAGTACTGGACAAACACAAGCAGGTTTTCTATACCTACTATGTGTGAAATCACAAGCCTCTCTCATTTGAGTAGCGAGTCCTTGTATCTAGGAAGTATTGCCAGGATCTACAGAGCCCACCCCAGTATACGTGACCATTGGGCAATGAGGTGCAAGAGCAGATGTCCCTATCAGGTGATCAGTCTGAAGGGAGACTTCCAGTGTTAAAGTCCCCAAGCAAGCTTGGTACTCATTTATCATCTCACTGCAGTAGTGATGAAAGGCTGAGTCGATCTTGCCAGCCCAAAAATAAGGACGTGATTACCTATTATTTTTTAACGAGTAAAATGCAAGAGAAGAAATCACCATTTACAGCAGGTCAACTTCATCGAGAAAGAGTTTACTGATGGGGGGAACACAAGGGGTTTATTTTAACTTGTAGTAACTACACTCACAAGACTAAAATGTAGCATCTCTTGTGGTTCTCTTTCAATGAGAAACTCTTATTACCCCAGCCCTCTTTTGGACAGCTGACACCGAACGTTGTATAATGATAGGAATGTCAATTGTGACCCCGCTCCCTGATGGGGAGAAAGCTAAGATATAAAAACACATCAAATTTCATAATTTATTATATACACTCACTTCGAATCCTTCAAGTTCCACCATAATAGAATACTGATATTAAATATACAGAGTACAAATAAGGAAATAAGATACGTTAAATGAAATACCACACAAATTCACCTTTAATAATATTTCAGAGAATATATATCTATTTTTTAAACAATATATATATATATATATATATATATATATATATGTGTGTGTATTTCGAATGTAATTCAAAATCCGCCCTTAAACTTTGCCGCCACGGGCTGGGGTCCGATTTGTCCAGACCTAGATCCGCAACTGCAAATAGTTACTGTCACCCTTTTTCAGCAATATTTTCTTTTAAGAGTAAGAGTCGTGATGGTTCCGTTGCTAATAATTTTAGATTTATTATACGTGGAAAATTGTTGATTTATTTTTAACACATTTATTTAAAGGATTTTAGTGTCTGGAGCAGAAATGAATTTTTTAATACTATTCACAAACTTATGCATTATCGACATTTTTTAATAAAATGCTATTTTTTCGTAAAAATATAAATGAAAAAAAAGGAAGAAAAGTAATGAAAAATGTAACATAAAAAATATTACACTGCAAGTATATCTATTCACTTCAAAATTCTATCTTTTAGAATTATAAAAAAATATTCAGTATAAAAGTTTCTACGTTGTGTATAACAAATCAGCTTTGAATAAATTAGAGTGAGATTCAGTAAGAAATTCGATGATTTAAAAAAATATGATTCCCTTATTTTCCGTAATTAGGATAATAAAAGGAAGAATATATTTAGGATAATAAGATGTTTTCTCGATTAGATTCTGTCTCAATGTTCACCAAACATATTGCATTGTATATACAAATATGTGAATTTTTTTCATAATTATAAATAATGAATTTTCTTAGTATTGGCAAAAATTTAAACTGTGTAATTTTACATTTATGTCTTTTTTATTTGTAAAAGAATATATTTTACCTTCATAGTTAAATGATAATAATTCTTTGCATTCGAGAAAGAAAAAACTTGAAAAAATTTACTTTGGTGCTATTTTTAAAAAGTTTTCATCTAATTTTGAAATAAAATTTTTTTTTAATGTGAATTCCAGAAATCGTTGAAATATTGTAGTAATGCTTTCAATCCAAAAGAAGCTGAATTTCAGGAATACAATGTATTAATTACTCCACGGAGTTTTCCCGTGAGGAGAACCATATCGCATATGGTTACTACAAACCGATTGATCTCAAGGATAAGCCTTAGTGATCAAATATTGGATAGAAAAGAGGTGGCCGTGGTAGCCGAGTGGTATAGGTATCGGATCATGGCTTGCCTTGTCAATGGTTCGAGCCCAGTACCACTAAAGACCCGCCGTGTAGGGCACGATGCACGTTAAATCTGTCGAGAGATGAAACCTCCTTCCGTTTGTGTGGTGTGGTAGTTAGGAGAGGGGTTACCAGCTCAGATGTCGTCCACGTCACTAGAGCATGGTTCAAAATTACATGGTCCGTCGCCAAAAGCCCTCGAGTAGCTGAACATTGCGACGTTAATATCAATCAATCAAACATTGGCTAGAAAAGAAAGATTTGGCAGTGGAAAATCCCAGCGCCCGATTTCAAAGATTTCCCTTTTGATCTATGTTTGTTAAATTTTACAATTTTAGTTAATTATTTAATTTTAGTGCTTCACAGCATTGCTATCACATGGAGCAAGTAATTTTTATCTGGCAACAGATTCCGCTTCTGATTTATAACTCTCCTGGCTCCAGTCACAGAAATGGATCTTTCGAGTAAAACATAATTTATTTTTGTTTAATACTGTTGCTTGATTATTTTTTTAATTAAATTATTTTTTGAATGCTACCAAGAAGATGGGTTGGATCCTAGTCAAGCACACTGCTTGGCGACAAAATCTTTGGCGACAAAAAATTTGGCGATAAAGTTTACAATATGGCAACCCTTCCGGATTGTCCGGTCCGGTGGCTAACATATGGCAACCCTAAAACCGTAAGAAAGCTTGGAGAGCAAGGGAATAAGGCTGTTTTAGGTTGGGTTATGAAAGAAGGATAAAATTCCCTCCAGATATTATGAGTGTCAGAAGTGTAAAAAGAATATGCTTTTGGTTGAACGAAAGTGTACGATTGATGGTTTTGAATGGCGTTGTCGAGTACAGTCGAAAGAGAATCCCCACTTTGTTTGCTGGAGTGTAAGAAAGGTATGTGGTTTAGTCATAGTAGATTGAGTAATTGTGTGATCTTGCGATTAACCAGGTATTGTTTAGGCAAGAGTATGAATGAGTTTGTAGTGAATGATTTAAAAATTAAAAACATAGTGGTAAGTGATTTTTTACAAATTTTAAAATGCTGTTTTTCCCTTATTTTACTGCCTTTATCTCGTAGAAATTTTTGCCCTTTTCTTTATTTTATGCTTTTGTGTAAATACATATGTTTTCAGCGTCCCTGACGCCATTACGGAAACCCCGTTTTTTAGGATTTTTGAACAGGAGCCGAGACCGTCACCTTCCCCCTTTTCCTTCGTTTCCGGCACTGACATTATTACGGAAACCCCATTTTCTTAGGCTGAGACCGTCAACCAGCGATTTTTTTTCGTTTTCTTCCATGACGTCATTTTTTGAAACAGGGGTTATTGGCGCCATTTGGCGAAAAAAATGGCGCCAAAAACAGCAGTGTGCCAGACTAGGATTTTACCAGAAGATGCCCAAAGTTTTCATTCTTTTTGATGTAAGTCTAAATCTGGCAATTTTGGGACTTGTTTATATACTTTCTATCATGTATTCTCACTACTAATTTTACTTTGAATTACTTTTGTAACCAAAAGGTGGTGTTTTTTTCATTTGCTCGTTTGTTTGAATTTATTATATATAATTATGAAATCTCACATGGATGAAGATACCTCAGAAAAAGTAAATGTTTTTTCGAAATTTCTCCACTGATTTAAAATGTTAACCAAAAAAAGAAAACCCTTTTAGATAGTATAATTCAATTCTGGATTCAAAATTTAACTGGCTTTCAGATATCACTCTCAAGTGTAAATGTAATTTATTGAAAGAATTCAATTCTATACACACGAGTGAGCTGACACAGTAAATTTTCATATCTTAGGATTAGAATAATTCACAGATGATTTTCTGCTAGAATCAAACTATTTGGTATGCTTAATATGCCTTTTCTATCAAGGTCTGTTCCTAGACCATATAAAATGGAGATGCCATGTTTGTTTCAGAAGCTATAATTATTCTTACGTTGACTTTGCTGAAGTAGAACATAATTCAAAATGAAACTTTCTTTAGACTTCTGACTTTAATTCTGTGCATACTACGCCGGCTCAAGTGTAGTATATACGGGGAGGGGGGCACTTTGCATTTGGCTATTTTTATCTAAATGTCATGGTGAAATATAGAATTCATTCTAAAATAAATAATTCTAAAAAAATTACCTTGGGGACCATTTTTAGATGCCCCCCAAAAAAGGACAGTGCCCCTCCCCTCTTATACCACACTTTAATTGCAGTTTTTTAAAGCAGAATACTGACCACATGTTACAAAAATGCTCTTTTCCTTATATAAAACTTCCTAGAATCTCTTAAGTATAGTCTTTGAACCTTAGATTCTTCTTAAACTTTTTGGTTTTATATTTTTAAGATGTTATTGAAAATCTACCAATATATCTGGACAAGATTTCTTTATTTGTATCATTTTTACTACATATTAATTTTTTTTATTTATTATTATAATTATTAATAAGAGTTCAAATTAATTTCTTGTTGTGAAGTAATTTTCTTTTTATTAATGTATGGTTATTTTTATACATCCAGTAATATAAGGTAAAATTTTTTGTTATTAAAATATTATACTTAGTGTTAATTTTGCCAATTTTTTTGTGTGTGTGTGTGTGGTTTTATGGTTAAAATAGAAGCTTCTGCTCATGCATGGAAACAGTTTTCATTGTTGGCTACAAATCTCATCATTTGGCAACATCTTTTAATTTGATGAATTTTTCAATAGTATAATACATAAGTACAGTTTTTTTTTCACGTGTACAATTAAATACATTAATTTTTCTACTGCTTGTATTTAATTAATTTTTTTTTGCATTTGTATTTGATTTTCGTTCTTAATATTTAATGTTGGAAAGTGTTAGGAATACATTTTGCTTTTTTTATAAATATTTTTCACATTACAAATCTTGTCAATGCCAGGAACTCAATCTTACTTCTGTTTCAAAGCTTTGCTGAAGGTTATGGAAACATTCATGTCTCTGGTTTTTATGTCCCACTTTTAGAAAAGGAGGAAGACTCAGTTTCCTAGCATTTTAATCTGGAGAAATTTTTGCTAGCTTTTTTGGTGACTTGTTCTTCACCAGAAAGCTTAGTGACCTATGAGACAACCCTTTATTACAAGGTGAAACAGTACATTTACAAATTCTGTTTTTTACTACTTTTTTGTTACACATTCCTGTAATGCCACCATAGTAAAATTTACGCTGTACGAATCGGGCCACATTTCACCAATATGTGACTAATTGGTTTTTTTCATATAAATCACAAGAATATTTTTCAGGGGCGTTCTATTGCTGAGATTCATGCTGCGTAAATTTTTTGTGGTGACGTTAATACATAAGTACCCAAATTCATGTAGATAGTATTATTATGAAAGGATTTACAAAAGCATATGAATAAGCACTGGCATAGCTAGTTATGAATAAGCAGTGCGTCAAAATTCCTTTGGGGCCCTTTTTTAGATATGGAAACCCTGTTAGTGGGACTGTAGTTATATATATTTGGGGCTCCTGTAGCATGATACAGCATTAGCTATGCCCCTGTGAGAAAGTATAATTTATAAAGTAGAGACTGTTATTGCTAATTGCAGAATCCTTATAAAATGAAACAAAATCTGAAGACTTTAAAAAGATTTTTTGCAATATATGAGGAAAATGAAGCTCTGTTACTTAGTGTGGAGAATATTTAATCTTCTGAGTATTAACTCACAAAAAAACTTTCAAAACTTTAAGATGAAAAAAATGTATATATATATTTTGGAAAAGTTTCAAAAAAGGGGGTAAGAGATTGCTGAAAAAATTCTTTCAAAATAATATTTGTGTATGTGTTATAGAATTGTTTCTGCCTGAATTAATTTAATTTTGACTTTATTTTAACAATCAATATATTACAAAATTTTTGGTCTCTTTTGTGTGCACGACAACTGTTTTTGGTACTTACCTATTATTACAACTGTAAACAAAGCATATGGATGCATGAACAACTCATGCAAAATCAGGTTTGCCAACGTGGTGATTTATCTTGAACATAAGCACTGTTGCAATAGTAATAAGTATCATTTTTTTTTGCAATTAATTTCATCTTATAGGTTATTAATAAACCTTTAGGTATTTTTAGTTGAAAAGAAACACAAGTCTTGAAAATTTGCTCTTAAACTTTTTGTACAAAGTAGGTTTTGTTTGTGGATTCTTTGTTATAAATTTTCATCATTTTTACTGTTTTCGATGTTTTTACAATTTTAGTTTTTCTCACCCCATAAGTTTTTTAATATTAATCTGTAAACCCCTTCAAATATTCCACCTATCTCATTTAAAAAAATAAAATCTATTGCACATTGTGGGATACCTTACTAGCATCCTTATTTGTCAAGGACATTACTGTAAAAAGAAAGGGGTTTGGGGAAAGATCAAAACCCCACCTATATAGAGCAGGGGTTCCTAACTTTTTTGTCTCATAGACAACTTGCCATGTTTACCAGTAGTTTTGACTACTGCTTACCAAATATTGAGTTTTTGCAAATTCATGAACTAAAATGTGTTTTCGACAGCAGGTTTAGAGCTACTTAATTTTAAAGATTTAAATTTTTAATTTAAGTGAATTGCAATTCATAAAGCTTAAATACTTGTTAACTCTAATTATTTATTAATTAAATAAAAACTAATTACCTATTCCATAAAAAAATTAAACAAAGAAAATAATAATTTTGATAAGAAAGAATCTGATGCATTTTAACTTTTTGTTTAACATTTTGCATCAATTATGTTAGGTTTAACACTAAATTATTTCATTTTGTAGTATACAGTTTTTTTTTATCGAAAATTGTGTTGTAATTCTTTTTCACGAGAAAAAGCAATTAATTGTGCTTTATCATGCTTTTTCATATTTGGGATAAATATCAAGTATGTCTTTTTAAAGCCCTAATTTCTCACATATCTAATTCTAAGCTGTATTTTTAGATCCTCATTAGAGTCTCTTCTGATAAGTTCCTCTTTTAAATATGGAATTTATTTATTTTTTCCTGTTGTAGAAATATGAGTTAAATGCATACTGTAGTATTACCATGGTCAAACTATTCTCGAATTGAATTTTCAAACTGGAATCAAAGGCATTTTATTAGTGAATTTTGTTTGTAGTAATGTTCCTGGCAAATTGTTTGTGACAAATTGCGAGAAACTGGGAAAATTCGCAACTGCCAATACTGTACTCCTTTAGCGAAATTTTGACAAGAAATGGTGAAATGATGATCCTTGGCTTAATCAAATTTAGGTTGTCACCTTTTAAGGGCAAGCTAATCTCATAAAAGTTAGTAAGAAAACCTGTTTGATATATAAAACCTAGCTTCCACTTGATCAAAAAATTTTCTAAATAATTCAATCTTTAACATCACAAAACTCTCAAGCAGTCATCAAAAATACAAAAAAATTCTACAAATATAAACCTTTTAAGAGTAATGTACTTTAGTGTTAGAGTTAATTATGAAAGTACTGAACATTTACCTTCACATGTTTGTTCAATGTTGCATTGCTGCGGATTCAGTTTACTGCTCTGATGACTAATTGAAAAGATTCATTCAATCTACCATTTAATTTTTTAACAACTAAGTGAATGCATTGGATGATGTATTGTATTGCTAATGCATACATTGCTAATATTGTAAGGCTGCTTGGTAAGACATTGCTTTTTTAGCAAATATTTCAATCAAAACATTGATACTAAAGTTTGGCAGAAAGGGAACAAGTTTCATGTAATTATTTTCAGAAGTACTGAAGTTTTTAAATGTATTCAAATTTCAAAAATCATTAAAAGAAAAGTTATGTTGAATCCAATATTTTAAATCATGGGTCTATAAGAATAAAGCGTGGCACTTTTTCAGGACAGGATTTATTAATCATGATTATGAGAATGAGATACATAGCAAGTTTAATGTTCTTTCCCTGAAAACTTATCAAAGTTTACTTCTTTTAGAAAAATTAGCAAAATATCGTTATTTTGAACAAGGTAAAAGTATATCATGGTCAAATGAACAATGTATCCTATTGTGGATTTATTAGGGCACTAAGCACTCTCCATACTTAAGATTAAACTGCAGCAACACCGGGAGTGGTCAATGCGCAGGAGGGATTCCTGATTCCTGAGCTCAAATTTTTTGAGATGTCAAGATCCATGCCTCGAAGCCCCACCTACTGGCCTGCCTCCGCCTGTCCAATAGCAATGATCTACTATTCAACATGAAAACTCTACGATCAGCCATGCCATAAAAGAGACTTTTGCCAGATACAGGATTAAGGTTTCTTCGAACACAGATGCCCGAATAAATTCCCGCAGATATTTGGAGAAAAATTGTTTCAGAATTTAATATTGCCACAAAAAAAGTTTGTACAACATGCTTAATTCTTGAGTACCATAACTAAGTACATAACCCTCTAGAATTCACCTCCAAGAGAGTATTCGTATTTTGTCATGATATTCCTTCAGTTTTCTATATATTGCTAATGTTAACATAATTCATGTACATAATTTTAGTAAGTTATATTAAATATATATTCTATACTTTTTTATTGTTTTACAAAAGTGTTATTTCAAAGCATACAAATTTCTTTCCATAGCAAAAAAAAATTTCTTAACTGATTGTTTTCAATTGTGATGACCAGCTGAATATTTTTACTTCAGAAATTATAATTAAGAATATAATTCTGCTTATATATATGTTCTGCATTATATTGAATACATTTGTTTTCTTTTTTTTACAGAAGGATGTTAACATAAATTTGTATTCTGAAGTGAACAAGATTTCAAGACCCATTTTCTTCATTGCAGATTTTAAACTGAGATTTTCTTTGTCACATCTGTAAAGTAACTTGTACATCTGAAATTAGAAAAATGGCTGTCACTCAAGTGAACTCGAGGCTTCATTTACATGTTTATGATAATAAAAAGCCTTATGTTTGTGAAATGTGCGGCAAGGGTTTTTCTCAAATTGGTAGTTTAATATCACATTTACGCATTCATACAAAGAAAAAGCCTTATGTTTGTGAAATGTGCAACAAGGGCTTTTCAAAAAATGGTGATTTAAAAATTCATTTACGTATCCATACAAAGGAAAAGCCTTATGTTTGTGAACTGTGCAACAAGGGCTTTTCAGTACACGGTAATTTAAAGAAACATTTACTTATTCATACAAAGGAAAAGCCTTATATTTGTGAAATGTGCAACAAGGGTTTTTCTCAAAATGGTGCTTTAAAAAGTCATTTACGTATTCATACAAAGGAAAAGCCTTATGTTTGTGAAATGTGCAACAAGGGCTTTTCACAAGATGGGGAATTAAAACGTCATTTACGTATTCATACAAAGGAAAAGCCTTATGTTTGTGAAATTTGCAACAAGCGCTTTTCTCAACCATGTGATTTAAAAAGACATTTACGTATTCATACAAAGGAAAAGCCTTATGTTTGTGAAATTTGCAACAAGCGCTTTTCTCAACCATGTGATTTAAAAAGACATTTACGTATTCATACAAAGGAAAAGCCTTATATGTGTGAAATCTGCAACAAGGGCTTTTCTGTACAAGCTTATTTAAAAAGACATTTACGTATTCATACAAAGGAAAAGCCTTATATGTGTGAAATCTGCAACAAGGGCTTTTCTGAACAAGCTTATTTAAAAAGACATTTACGTATTCATACAAAGGAAAAGCCTTATGTTTGTAAAATGTGCAACAAGGCCTTTTCTCTAAATTATATTTTAAAAAGACATTCACGTATTCATACAAAGGAAAAAACCTTATGTTTGTAAAATGTGGAACAAGGCTTTTTCTCAAAATGCTCCTTTAAAAAGACATAATGGAATCATACCAAGAAAGAAACTTCATAAAATGTGCTGCTAGGTGTTTTCTAAAACTGGTGACATAGAGCACATTTACATATTCATAGGTAGGAAAAGTCTCGCATGTTTATAAAATATACAACATCTGAAGACTTCTGTTAGACATCTTACTTGTAAAACCAATGGAAAATATCAACCGTCTAATGTAGCATTTCTTTTATTTATACCTTTGATAATGACTTAAGCCTGTTTAGCACATAGAAAACTTTTCACATAGGCTTTTATATGTTTCTTTTATCTAGTTTGATATTTTACTCACAGTATTGTAAAAAAGACATGATTTTTTTTTCAAAAGATTATCATTGCTTTCTTAAAGCAAATTAATTGTGGGAACAATAATTTATATGATTTTGTTTTCTATATTTTTTTATATTTTGTGTGAACACAAAGAAGTAAAACAGTGATATTTTTTTATTACATTGTAATTTTATATGCAATGCTCTTATATACCAATAATTGTAAAGTAAAAAAAAATTATAAACCAATGGTCGGAATCCTATGGCATGCTTACCAAATGTGGCACCAGAACGCCGACACCCCACTGTGATCGAAATACTTCTTCTGCGAAAATTGGAAAGGAAGGGTTTTGATATAATTTTTTTCTGGGTACCTGGACACGTGGGTATACTTGGTAATGAACAGGCTGATACTGCTGCACAATCAATGTCTGATCACATGCAGCGGCCTGTCTGTTACCAGGATTTAAAAACTTCTGCACAGAACTATATCCATCATGTATGGCAAGAGACTTGGGATCAACAGGTCCTCAACAAACTGCATAGCATTCATCCTTCCACTTCTCATTGGGCAGCACTACCAGTGCGAAGACATGATGTCCACTTGACTCGACTTCGCATTGGTCACACTCGTTTCACGCACAGGCACCTTCTGTTGGGTGAAAATGCCCCAAAAGTCCCTCGTGCAAAGTCCCATGTTCAGTCTATCATATTTTAATAGATTGTCCCGTTTTTAACCATCATCGCGTCACCTTTCATACATCTGTTTTAACCTTATCTGACTTGGTGGGGGAATCCCCCAACGAAACTTTTTTTGCCTTCCTTTTAAAGATTGGATTTTTACATTTAATTTGATTTGTATGTTTCCTTGTATTTTTAATATATTTTATGTATGTATGCATGCATATATGTGTGTACATATACTTTTAAACATATATATTTTTAAAATTATACGGCTTTTATTTTAAGTGTTTGGCGCAGCTTGGCCAAATTTGGCCCTTGTGCCACTAAACCCCACATTCACTTCACTTCACCAAATGTGGCACACAAAACAATTCTCAGTTGTACTACACCACTACAAAATTAAAGGATACGCATTTTAATTTAAAGGCTATTTCTTTATTCTACTTTACCCCGGTCATTCCCATGTGGAGAATGACCACCCTTGCTAAATTTTATTTTTTCTTAACTTATCTCTTTTTAGTTTAATTATTAATTTTTAATTTAAATTCAATTACCCACACAGGCACCCACTTAAGTTCCCATCTCTAATTTCTTAATTACATTCTCGACACCAGGCGCAGTGAATAGAGTTCTCGCTCACCGACTCCTGATGACCAATAGCAGACGAGCTTCTCGTCTGCTTGCACGAATTTTGACTTGATTTTTTCTGAGACCGCCGAAATCGCCAGTTCGCCCCGCCCACTGTCTTCTTCCATGTCCACCAATAAGGAAACACCATCTCGAAAGCAGGCCAACCAACATTAAGCGCCCAATACATTAAGTATGGGACGGAGGAACGCTTCGCGTTCCAGTGCCCAAAGATGTCAAGCGACAATTTATTCTACTTTACTTTGACTTAATTGGGATTGATAGAGATGGGATAGTTAGAGAGGTATGGAAAGTAAATCTAATTTCACAACAAATGTCCTTTTAAATAGATAATGAGAGCAACTGCAATTTCTTGAGTTTTGTATTAAAGAAGTCATAATTATTTTATTTTATACTTCTTCGGTAAATCTGGCTAAGAGTCATAGTTATTCGAACACAATTTTATTTTATGAAATATTTCTTGTCAGTTTTTAAGTGGATGGAAATTAATAGTTTGAAAAAAGAATTCATTGAACTAACAGAATTATGGGAAGCAAAATTTATGGAAAAATCTAGAAGAAAATTCACACTTTTAACGATACCTATTATAGATCACCTGATGCCATTTCTGGAGCGATTTAATTGTTTGAAGTGAATAGCATGTGCTCTGCTCTCCGCATTTTCATTCTATATATATATATGTATTGTGAACAAACTTTTTCTCGTATGGAATACATTTTGAGTCCACGAAGAAATTGTTCAAGAACCAAACATTCAGAATAGTAACCCAAATTGAAAGTCAAAAATTGTGGCTTGATATTGCTACATTTATAAGAGCTTTTCATACACTTAGGGCAAATATTGCATTAAAATTTTAATTTTTTTTATTTAACTATGTTTTATAAATACTTATTTTATATTTTATTTATTTCTCATTTTTATAAATATTTTTTAAATGCATAATTTATGTACAATTTTAATGTTTCATATATATTAAAGCATAATCATATTTTTTTCTGTTTACTTTTTATTTTACTGAATATACTTAGAAGATGCATATTTATGTACAGTTTTAATATTTTATTTATATTAAAGCATATCATATATATATAATCATATTTTATGTTTTCTTATTTTAATAAATGTACTAAAAGATGCATATTTATCTGTACTGTTTTAAAGCTATCTTCAGTCAGTGTAAAAAATAGGAATCTAATTTGGAATATGTTTTAGATACAAAGAAACTGGAACATTAATATTATATACGGGCTTCGCTATCCGATAGATTACGGGTGGCCAACCTTTTCGGGAAGAGTGCCTCTATTTTTTTTTAAAAAAATATGTGTGCCGCTTCTTACTCTACCAAAAAGCAAAAAAATATTAAAAGTTAAAAGAATGTTACTTATAGGTTTATTATGGGATTTTTAGGCAAATATTCTTTTTTTCTGCAAGTATAAGTATTGAAATTTCAAAATAATTTAATCAATAAGAAAAAGGTTCTATTTTTTAGATTTTATTATTAACTTTGTAACGGGCCATAAAATAAATATTTACCGACTCATCAATCAGATAGCTTAGGTGTGTTAAAGAAAAACAAGTAGCTTGAAAAACTTAATTCTAAATAAATATTAAACAGTCAGTACTTGCTTAATGTGACTTTTGAATTTATAGTTTCTTTTTTAATAAGTTATCTATCAGAATAGTTTCTTGAAGAGGCTAAAAAAATTAGGTTTTATGTGCATATCAATTAATTTTGAGTGACATTCTTTTCAAAATAGGAAGCATTTTTTCAGTAACATACTGATTCAAACTTGCAACAATATCTGGCTACCAAATCGTGTAAATTAGGAAAATTGCTCTTTGATAAAAAATTCAATTCCATTCGTTTGAAATAAGTTTCTTATATGTTCATATTTCAGTGTAGTATGGTGCTATAGGTCAATAATTACGATTTTGATTGCAGGTGGTAAAAATTAACGCCTTGCAGAGAAACTGAAAAAGGATTTATAAAAAATTCATTTTTTATAATCTTAAAAATCATCAAACCTACAACTGGATGAATTCTGCAAACTGGATTTTAAATTTATCACATCTCGGAGCATTAATAATTTCCAAAATCGAGTAAAAAATAAAATGAACAAAAGTTTGTTCTCAAAAGAAAATATATGACCAGCTATGTTTGAAAAATAATATTTTCCTTGTAATCTTAAATTAAAATTATTTAAATGCCCCATACTATCGGTAGAAAAGCAAAGTCCCTTAGTTAATCTTTATTCTTGAGTAGCAAGAACACACAGTTCAGTGCTTTTGGAAAGCCAGCAGATAGAACATTGAAGAGTTTTCTGTACAAGATCATTTTCTATTGTACTTCATTTAATTGTTTTAAAAATATTTGTTCAGAAGTTTTAATTTTTTTGGACTGGTCTTCGCGTGCCACTGCTTCAACTCTACCTTACTCCACTGTTGCACGCGGGTTGGCAGCATCTCCTAGATGTAAGGCTTTTGCACTGATTTGTGACGTCACTACTAGTAGGGAGACATCGCCTACGGAGCTTCTCTGATTCATTTTTGAAGTGAAACTTTTTTGGGCGCGAGACTGAATGAGGAAATTGCCCAGTTTTGTGTAACAGTGGAAAAGCGAATGGAAGTAGTCTCCTCCCCCATCCCCCCGAATCTTCGCCATACTAAGGAGGTAGGAAAAGGGGGGATCAGGGACACTTCGCATGACTTGCGTCATATCAGTGAAAAAGTTGGATAATTGCCTACGCCTCCGACTGGTCAACATTCCCACCTTCCGATTACGGGACATTTTCTCTCCCACACGGGAACATTATCAATGGTCGTATCAGTTGTAGTGTGAGCAATTACGGTGTGACAAAATAGCTCTCGCAGCAAAAGCGTGCCTTTTTGAAATTTTCTTTAGATTGTTGGCTACATGACGATGTGTTCGGTGGCAAATTTATTTCTTTAACTTTCATTTGCGTTGGATTTTTATTAATTTTACTCAGAATGCCTAAATCAAATACACAAAGAGGAAAAGAGTTTTGTGAAAGAAGAAAAACTAGCATTAAGTCCAGTCGAAAAAAAAAGATAAAAAAGCAGAAAAATATTGCAAATTCACCAAGTGCTACTGCCAAATCTCAATCAGAGTACATGAGAGAATATCGAGCACGGAAAAAAACATTGCAAAATACTCTCTTAATGCCGAGTTTAATGACCCCTGATGGGAATGCTATTGAGACTCTTCTAATGACAGCCCAGATTAATACGCCCTGTGCCTTCAACTACAGAACTCTCAACAAGTCTAGTGTGTGTTGAAACAGATGCATATAAATCAATAAATTCTATCCTACGTTACAAAGACTATGATTCCCATAAAAATGCTCACAAAGATTTTCAAAAGCGATTCGTCGATAATCGTTTAATTGATACGGGCATTCAATTTATGATAGATTATGGTTTAGAGATGATTTGAGAATTTCTTTTTCTAAGCACAAAAATATTTTGTAAAATATTTCACCTTGAATTAATTTAGAAGACACATTGAAACGTGCTGCAACTGCCAACAAACTTTAAATAGGAAAAGTTTACTAAATTTATCAAAATATAATAGTTTGTTTACCCAGAAGTTCCGGGAAATCTTTCTACTTTGGATTTGTTATCAGAAAGACTCATTTCGCCACGAATACCTTTCATGCAAATTAGGCGATTGAGAAATGTACTCGGTCAATTTGAAATAGTGTATTTTTAAATATTTTTTTGTTATTAAAGCAAACATACATACAGGAAATTTAAAAAAAATTAGTAGATGTCATTTCCATGATGAAAGTGATTTTATCAAACTCTGAACTGTTTCGATGAAATGATCTAGTCAGGATTTGCATTGGCAAAATGCTGTTCGGGGGGTTGAGATACCTGAGAGGTTGAGTCCTTGTACTTCGCAACCATACAGGTCAAAAGTCCTCAGAGCTATGGGGACTTTTAAAATTGTTTAAAAACGTGAAATGGGAGGAAGGAATGGAGCTATTGGGATAAAATTACGTATTTGAAGAGCTCATAGAAAAAACAATCGAATCCAGTCGGTGCGGTCGACCAAGATCGCATGGGATTAGAGTTATTAATTGGGAAGCCCTGTTGGGGGCAACTCCACGTAAAGCTCGCGCATACACGAAAATATGGCGGACCTCTAAAAATCAACTCTTTGGGGGGTCGAAATTTTTCAGACCCCATAGGATTAATATGGGAGCATGCTATTTTAGTGCTTAAGCCCTCCCCTTGCCTACCCAATGGGAGTCAAGTAGATGACTGGATGGGCTTCGACGAGTGGAACAGTTGGTTCAAATCTCAAGTCCGTGACTCAAACAGAAGCCTATATATTGTGGATTTAAATAAATTTTAAAGAAGTTTAAAACTAACAAACTATGTAAGGAATAGCCCTATGAGCATGAAATTATAAAAACTCGAAGAGCAGTTAGAGAGGGATCGGATGTTCCAGGTCTGAATGGACTGTGAGGCTCGGGTACCGAGATATTGGCCAAAAAGCTGTAGAGAGGGGGTGGGGAAAATGCACCGAGGGGGATGGTCCCAGCAGATCCTAACCATAACAAAAGTTATTACGATCCCCCAAATATCAGTCCCCTTGCACCAATGAAAGTGGCATATTGTTTTCATTTCATCCTTTCACTAAAACAATTCAGGGATTTAACTAATTCACTTTTTATACAACAGAGGGAAAACATCAGAGAGAAATTATTTAAACATTTTGCGTGAATTGATCATCTTCAGGGATTTGACGTAAGCCCTAATTTCATCGTTTCCCTGCGACATATATAATTTGTATTTTGATGTTTAATGCATTTATATTACTCTATGTTATATTGATTTCACGACAAAATTGTATTATTCACAAGCACACGGTGCCACCCCTTCTGTTATAATTGCAATTCAATGAGAACTCTGCGAAATATTGACGGTAGAGCCAAAATGGCACCATTTTTGGTGACAAGGTTGGCCGCCAATTTGGCGACCATTTTACGAGTTTGGGACCGTCTTGATTCTTCTAGAAAGTTGTGGATCTCGGCACTAAGTTCATGCTTTATGACGCGTGCGGATTTTTCTGGAAGGTTCCGTTGGGTTTATAACCAGAGCAATGCCAACCACAGTGAGTCAAACTTCCACAAAGTGAATAGCTGAACACCAATCGAAATTGGATGCCTTGGTGATTGAGCGTGATCCCCCCCCGTTTAACTCTTAATTGCCAATACTGCGTGAATAGCAATCCCTCCACTCCGGTGGTAGGGAATGCCCCCGTGCAAACTCCGAAAACTAAAGATAAAGATAAAAATACAATTGAAACTCCCGATAATACTACTCCCCCTAAAAATAATTTCAAAAAAACCTTAACTTAAAAAGGATTCCGTGGAGGACTTTGTCTTCCCGAAAAAAACTGCCAGACCTGCTTCTCCTTCAATCAGCGAACCAGTCGCAACAAACAATAGTTTTTCTGATCTTGAGGAAGATAAAGACAAGTTGTAGAAGAAGAAGCTAAAATTGCAGAAGTACCTAAACCCAAGCCCCCTTAACCCATTTATCTTAAAATTAAGGACAATTTTAGAGCTAAACTTAAATTAATATATCAAAGTTTTCTAGGAATCACCAATAAAACTTCAGGACAAATTATTAAATTATTTACTAAAGATTTTGACAAAAACCATAACTTAACTAAATTTCTTGAAAGTAATAAAGATTTTGAATTCTTTTGTGTTAAACCTAATACAGTGAACACTATTAAAGTCATTATTAAAGGGCTACCTATTTTTACAAAAACTTGGGAAATTCATTCAGACCTTGAGGAATAAGGATTTACTGTTGAAAAGGTTAGCCAGTTAATTTCTAAAAAACATAAAGGCTTCCTACCTTTTTTTCAGATTACATTACCTAGAAATGTCAATATATTAAAAAGTTTCGATCTTAAGACCCTCGGTTATTTACAAATTTGTGTAGAAGGACTCCTCGTTAGAGGAATCGCCCAATGCTATAATTGCAATAATTTTTATCATACGGCAGAAAACTGTCATTTAAAACCAAGATGTCTAAAGTGCGGCAAAGAGCACACGACAAAACAATGCCCGATTAAGGAGAGGCAGGAAAATCGATTTTGTATAAACTCTCAGGAATGTGGCCACTCGGCCTACTATACAAAATGTCCTAAATTCCCCAGACCAAAAACCTGCGATTTTAAATTTTAATAGCAATTTTCGCAATGAAGAAGTTTCCTTCGCTATCGTTGTTAGCGGAATTACCTCTCCACTCCCTTCACTCACTTGAAAATGAAATAGCAAAACCAATCGAAAATAATAATTCTAGCAAGGAAATCCATAGAATCGAAAAAGAAGAAAACTACTGATCTAGCTCAAGTGATTGCGCTAGTAAGTATAATTTCTATGATAGTATAAAAAGATTCTCAGAAATACTGCAAATTATTAAAAAACTTAAAAGTGCCGAAGATGAAAATACTAATACCTATCTTCTTGTCGAAGCTTTGCTCGATAAGAAATAATTGTAGAGAGATTCTCCTTTTAGATACTTTTAAAATTTTTTCAAAATTTCCTTTTAATTATTTTTAAAATTAAGTTCTAATATTTCATTTCTATTGACTTTTCTTTCTAAAACTTTCCAAGTCCAAATTTTTCTCCATGCTTACTCCCAATATCCAATGAGAAGCCTCGGTACTCCAATCGGCTCCTGCCACCCCATTAGTTCTTGCATCCGAAACACCCCCAGTCACCATCAACTATGTTACAACACCAAGCCAAATCTAGATCTATAAATAGAGCACGTAAGGATTTGAATTTATCCCAGTTCCTTACACATCGTAGCATCGCTCTGAGTCAGTCTAATTTTAACCAGAGAATAGTGATGATTGTTTTGACTAGCAATTAGCTCGGCTGTGCATATGAATGATCTTTTACATACGTGTATTTTTAAACACTGACAATTGTGTTTGAGTGCTTTTGAAGGTGTGAAAACCTTCGGAGATTTACTCTGTGAATATTGCTGCTGAATCCTGTATTTAAAGGATTGGATTTTTTATAATACATTCGCATCGCTCTTAAATAACTGTTTCATTTTCTTAGCGATTGTTTTGCATAAAATCTTCGAACCCGGATCTACGTAACAATATATAGAGAGAAAAATAATACAGCCATACATAAAAATGTAATTCATTTAGCTAATATAGTAGTTATTATTTTCGACGTTCATGACAAAAAAATTCATTTGAATTTATTAAGCTAATTGATATTTCTGAGGCAATTTGACCTTGATTCTTTTGTTTAAGAAACATATCTTTATAATCATTAGAATGAAGATTCTGAACTATTAAATAACAGTAGAATACTACTGTTACAACATCTGGGGAGAGAAGGGAACAATAAACTTCCTCTAAGTTACATATTAAAGTTTAGTTAGAATTTAGTTCAAAAGTTTTACTAACAAGGAGAAGGCATGACTAAGGAAATTCAGTTGGGATAGATACTTGGTGTAATAGTTGTACTCCTTTAGGGTGTTCACCCCTCAATGTAATCCCCCCCCGAATGGCCAGTCAATTCCGAGAAATTAGCCTTCGAAATTCATGCTTAGCTTTTATACAATTAAATTTTAATTTTCCCCAACGAGTTCGCAGCTCGGTTGGTAAATCTCCTGCTTACTGTGCGCGAGGTCCGAGTTCAATTCCCCCCCTTCAATTCATTTAATTATTTTTTAAAATTATAAAAAAAATTATTTATGAAAGATTTATTAAATGATATTTTATGTAATTATTTTGTATTTTTTATTTCTGTACGGAATATAATAAAAATAATTATATTAAATTTTATAAATATATTTTATATTAATAAATATAATATATAATAAATATTAAATGTGCTATTTTACATAAAAATTAGTAATAAATAGTTTTATAATGTAAAATACAGTATACTATAAATAAAAAATTATATCTTAATGTATAAAAATATTTTGTTCGTGTGTATGTGACTAAACTCCTTCTAAGCGGCTGGACCGATCTTGATGAAATTTTTTGTGGGGGTTCATATGGATTCGAGAATAGTTTAGATTCACAATTTGGTCCATTATCGCAATAAATTAAAACTATGGTAATTAAGAACATTAAAAATATTCAGCTCAATATTCAACTGCATTGTTGTAACAACTTTATTGTTATAAAAATGACGTAAGTTGGCGTCGAAAATCGATTTTCAGCCAAACTGACAAAACCGGGTCTTTATTGTTATAAAAATGCAGATGAATCATGCTTTGTTTAGTGTTTATAATTAATATCTTTTCAAATAATCTTTATATGTGTAATTCTTCTAAGCGTGTGTATGTGACTGACGCCTCCTAAGCGGCTGGACCGATTTTGATGACATTTTTTGTGTGGGTTCAAGTGGATTCAAAAATGATTTAGATTCACAATTTGTGGTCCATTACCGCAATTAATTAAAAACCTTAAAACGCATAATTGTTTTACCCCTGTGTGCTGTTTATTCTGCTAATGCACGCAAAAAAAAGGGAGAACTTTTTTTGATATTTTCGCCGTTCTTTAAATTGCAATCTAATTTTTCTATCAAAATCAGACAATATATAAACAGTGTCGTAAACATTATTCATTTCGCCACGATGCGGCACATATCTTTATGTATATAATTTTTCTGTGCGTTTGTATGTGACTGAACTCCTCCTAAACGGCTGGACCGATTTGGAAAATATTTTTTGTGTGGATTTAAGAATGATTTACATTCATAATTCGGTCCGAAATCGCAATTAGTTAAAAATGCGCCAAAATTATGTGAGGGCGCGTGATTGTTCATAAAAAAATCGTGGTCAATATTCTTGAGGCCACTATTTTGAGCGTGAAACATCAATGTGAAGTTGTACTTCTACCACAGATCTCAATGATTCTTTCAGACTCACCTACCCTTTCAAATGTTTGCAATTTCCATTTTACCTGGTATTTGCTATGACCATCAATAAGTCACAAGGTCAAACAATGACAATTTGTGGCTTAGATTTAGAAAACCCTTGCTTTTTTCACACGGCCAATTATATATTGCATGTCCGAGGTTTGGCAAACCATCGCATTTGTTTTATACCCCTCAAGAATTAACTAAAAATTTTGTACATTCAATGGCATTACGATAAGTTTATTTTTCGTGCATTAAAAAAATATACCTGTTATGAAAATAGCTCGAGTTTTATCTTTTTTACGCTTTAATCAAAACATGTTTAAGTTTCTATACAGAATAAGTTCTATATTCAACTTAGCTCTCATATAGTAAATACATACTCACTCGCTATCGATAGTTCGAATTGTGGTTACTGTACATGTGATGATATCAGGTATATTGTAATAACTTTCTTTATAAAAAATTCCATTAAAATGGACCAGATTGTTACAACTTATTCCAAAAGTTTGTAATTTTTAGATTTCAGACGTTTGTACTGGAAAATGCCTGTCGGGACCGCTAGTATAATATAAAATAATTTATAAAATATATTATTATTAAATTAATTATTTTATAATTAATATAATAAAAATATGTCTTTTTTATATATTATTAATTTAATTATTTTATAATTCTAAAAAAATATTTAATAAGTTCTTTTCAAATAAATTTATTTCATTTCAAAAGTTAATTTAAATAATTTTAATAATAAATTAATAATAGTTTTAATAATATTTCACATTAATATTAATGCTTAATAACAATTAATTAATTGTAATAAATAGTAATTAATTCTTTATAATAAATAATAATTAATCTATTAATTTTAATTATTAATAATTTTCATTAATAATTCTTTTAAATATTTTCATTTAAAAGTTAATTTAAATATTTTTAATTAATAATAAATTTAAGTATTTTAATTGTTAATAATTTTAAATATATTTTATAATTAATAATAAATTTAAGTAATTTTACTAATAAATAATTTAAGTTATATATTTTTAATTTTTTATTTTATGTAGTGTAAAATAATTACATAAAATATCATTTAATAAACCTTTCATAAATAAACTTATTTAATTTTATAAAATAATTAAATGAATTGAAGAAAAAAATTGACCGAGTGGAATTGAACTCGGACCTCGCACCTAGTAATCAGAAGACTTACCAATCAAGTTGTGAATTCGTTGGGGAAAATTAAAATTTAATTGCATAAAAGCTAAGCATGTGAATTTCGAAGGCTAATTTCTCCGAATAGACTGGCCATTCGGGGGGATCACATTGAGGGGTGAACACCCTAAAGGAATAGTACTATTACACCAAGTCTCGACCCCAAATGAATTTCCTTGGTCGTGCCGTCCCCTTGTAAGAACAAGTGAATTGGATCAAAAGTCGAATTTTAATTTGTTAAATGCTGCTTTTGCACAAACACCAGCTAAATATGTTAAAACAGGTAGATAGGGTTGAGCAACACGAAAATCTTTTTTAGACATCATAATGACGCGACTCTAAATGATTTTCCACGCGCGAATCTTCCAAATTAAAGTCTTTTAACTTCAACTGCCCGTAAGAGTTGGAAAGCCAAGTCAGAGGGAAAACATTTTGCGTTCTAAGTTTAGCTTCTATTTCATAAAGCTGCCGAATTAAATGTCGAGAAGTGTCTAATATTTCACAAAACCACTTTCTAACGCATCTCTTTGAATTCTTCTGGGAAGAAAATACTGAAATTTTAATTCATTAATACAATGTCTTGACATTTCAAATAAAGCGTATGTGTTATGAATGAAAGTAAGATGTGTTTCTTTAGTAAGGGTTCCAGTAGTACAATCTTTTTCCTTCCACGAGTTTAACCATTGCAAAGTTTTAGGTAAAAATTCGCATGCTTTGCTATTTGAAGGTAAAGTAATCGGTTGCTGATAAGAATCAAGCAAATGTCCCTTTAAAGGTGTTTTAACATTAGCAATTTTCCACCATGTACAAATTAAAAAAATAAAAATTTATGTTATTTTATAACTAATTAGTTTATGCTGTCTTCTAATAGTTGGAGCCCCGAATAACAAAGTTATTAAATATCTTAAGCACAAGTTTCACATTTTGTTTTTCAAGATTTGTTGGACATAAAGCCTTCAAATTAAACCATACGTAAACTTTACTAAATTATTACTTTCTATGTCATATAGTCGTTTTAAGCGTAGAGAAGTTTTCTTCTAATAATGAAATTTTATCATGATCTTCAAAATCTGGAAAATAAAAACATTGACCTGCAATTTTTGATCAACCCAATTGTTACGAATGCATTTAAGAATGTGTAGTGAACCTTAAACAAAAAATAAAGGATTGGAAGAATCAGAAGGATGTGAATATACAATGCTCAATTTTGGGAGAACCCTAAAAGTTGGACATTGCTTTTTGATTCATAGAATTATTGTCAAAAACTACACCTGTAACTCTGAGTCCTATACCCTCTATCTCTCCGATAGTATTTTTAACAACCGCAAACAGTTTTTTTTCCATTGATTTTTTTCACCGGCATTATATGAACTACTTCTTTAAAAAAGAAGACTTTGAATCGTGAAAACATATTTTGAAGTAGCAGAATGTTCACTGCTATATACCATCCCAAAATTATTATCGCCTTTAAAAATTAAATATGGTTTCTAATGAGTTTCATCAAGCATCAGTATAACAGTTTTGTCAACAGATTTTAAGAGAGTTACTTTTTTCTTCATGTATGCTAGAAAGTTTTCATTTGATTGTTCTAAGTGTTTGTGTGCGTAAAGGGTTAATTTAAAATATTAACAAATTTTGTGTAAAGTTCTCCGTTGGGAATATTGAGATATCTTGCATTTTTCTAAAAATTATAGATATTAGGAAATATGGATTGTAATATAGAAAAAAACCCTATAATTTCGGAGGAATATCGAAAAGAATTTTTGTTACTGGTTAAAAAATTAAGTTGGTCAATTAGGAAATGGGGTGCAATTTTTTTATCATCTAAATCTGAAAAAATACTTTCCACAATATCAACAATAAAATCAAGAGCGGGAGGAAAAATATGGGAGCTTTTTACATCTATAAGAGCCAGCTCATGTAATATTTTATTTACAATAATAGTATTATAATTTGTATTTACCAATTGATCGTTTTTTGTTTGTCCTATATATGGTGTGAAAAATCTAACTATTAATAATTGCTGATGATTTAATAAGAAGAGATATTGTCGTATCTGGCATCATAATTGTGACTTGATCTTTTTTTTATAAAGAACAGTCCATATATAATGAAACTTTTCTGTGCTTACACTCCTCTAGTTTTTTGTACACTCTAAACTCTGGAAATTAACTAAATTATTTATTTTTTTCTAATTGTTCTTTCGAAATAAATAATGCTTTCTTGGATTGAGTGTTGTAAATTTTCAAATCTTAGCTGTCTTTGTTTAGGTCATACTGTAGCAGTATTTGTAGAGTTCAAAATATATTTTGGAAAATGCTCGAAAAATTAACACAGTAAAGTTTTGTAAATTGAAACGCTTTAAGGGCACATATATTCCTCCTCGGATTTTCCTATTGTATCTATAATTCTCATAATTTGTGAGTCACAAACCAAAAATTAAAAATATATATATTGCTATACATCGACAGAAAAATTTATCTGAATTAACAAAAATTGCTCTGATAATACGATTGTTTGTAATTTTGAATGGAATTTTTGTTGGAAATACCGAAGGAATTTTATTACAACAACAAAAAAACTTTGACAAAGCTTTTATACAAAATTCGAACAATCTTTGTTTTTCTCTGATTTATTTAATGATTTTTTTTTTATTTTGCGAGCATATGGTTGCCCTCAAAGAAAACTTGATGCAATGAAATCCTTCTTGTCGGGAAACCACGCAGTCTACATTAAAGCGAACAAGTCTAGAAAGGAAACTCATTACTGTCGTTAAACGCTTGGAAATCGGTACTCACTACCTCTAAATAGGGTGCCTACTCCAACACTTACTGTCGTAGCAATCAAACTTCAGGCAGCAGATGTGATGTTAACGCTGAGTCGTGTTTATCTGTTTTTGGCTTATTTTTACAACTGTATGTTTTCCTTACTTTAAAAGCCATCCTATTAGTTCAGATACCAACTAGCTTTTTTTTTGTGAATATGTTACGTATTTTGTATTTCAAGTATTAAAATACAAAATAGTTAATAAATGGTTGCTTATGTCCTTATTTACAATGACTATGTGCGCTGTATTAAAAATGGTTTTCTTTTACTTACACACTGTTAAAACTAAAGGTATTTTACTGACTCTGTGAAAAGAGTTTTTGATAAACACAAAAATATTTGTTTGCAAGAGCAAAAACACTAGATAGTTTTCATCTCATTAACAATGCTTGTTTTAGCTAAATTTTTAAACACATAAATTTTTTATTACGGCGGTAAAATATTTCTTTGATAAACAAAACGCTGTTGTCATTATACACTGGTCAAAACAATTAAAGGATATTGTAAGTTTTATATAAAATAAAAATATAAGCGAATTTTTTTGTGCCGAAAATGGAAGAAGAGAATCACAAATGCAAATTTTTCTGATTTTCAACCTGTGGAGTATGCTAATTTTCAGTTTGACGTAAAAAAACGTCGCTTCAGCGGCAGCGAATGAAAATTGACTTTAAACTGCAATGAAGACAAGGATGGTCGGCATTCAGTGACTGCTTTATTTCGATGAGTACGATGTCTCAGTGAAGTCATTTAACCGATTCAGAAGCTTGGAGGGTTGTTGGTAGGTTAGAAGGCGGCAAAACTCAAGCCGAAGTAGCGCAAGCCATTTGAGTGTCACAAAGTGTGATTTCCAGGATCTGGAACCGTTTTTTGGAGACGGGAAGTGCAAGCGGAATACCAGGACAAGGTCGTAGACGGGCAACAACGCCCAATGAAGATCGTTATTTAGTGTTAACGGCTCGGAGACACTGAAATATGAACGCTAATCTTCAACAACACCTTCGCTCGGCTACTGGCACCTTGGTTTTAACTCAGACTGTCCGAAACCGGCTCCATGGTGTAGGTCTGTGTGTTCGCCGACCGATGGTATGTGTTAGACTAACATCAAGGCATCGTCGTGACCGCAGGGAGTAGGCAACAGAGCATGTGAACTGGAGGAGAAATGAATGGAGCAATGTTTTTTTTCTGACGAGTCCCGTTTTTCTGTTCATCCGGATAATAGGCTTATTTTCATCTGGAAGGACAGTTGCAGTCGGAATAATCCTGCGTTCGTGCATGAAAGTGTCAGATTTGGCTTTGGGGGAGTTATGGTGTATGGTGGCATCTCCATTGACGGGCGCACAGACCTCTACATCATTCGAGATGGACCTCTTACTGCTCGCCGATATAGGGATGAGATCCTCAGACTTATTGCAGTCCCTTACGCTGCAACAATCGGAGATGACTTCATATTAATGGACGATAACTGCAGGCCACATCATGCTAACCTGGTGGAGGATTTCCTTTTCGAGGAAGAAATCATACGAATGGAATGGCCAGTGTCCTCTTCAGACATGAATCCAATAGAGCACGTTTAGGACGCTCTAAGAAGACGAGTTGCTGACCGCCAACCACCCCCACAAACTCTCCAAGAACTGGAAAAAGCTCTTCTGGATGAGTGGGACAGAATACCCCAACACGTGATTAATAGCCTCATTGACTCCATGCCTCAAAGATGCTCAACGTTGCTGACCGTCCGTGAAAACCATACCCCCTACTGAAAATGATTTCCTTTGAAAAAAACCCACCTTTTCTTATTATTTTTTTCTCATATGCACAAATTGTGTTTTTTCCATTTTGAACACAAATGCGCAATAAAATGCATTTTTTTCTGCCAAACATATGTAATTTATTCTCATATAACCTACTACGTCTGTCGACCATGTATCAATCAGCTAAAAAGTTTCCCAGCCACAAGATCCACCTAAAACCGCAATATCCTTTAATTATTTTGAGCAGTGTAGATAAACAAAAATGAATTACCTATTGATGGGAGGCGCGGATTATTCAGGAATATTCAACAGAACTTCAAAATTTCGAACTCAGTTTGGTGGAATTCGTTTTCTTTTCCCATCACTGAGGGGTTGAATTCCTCGGCAAGGGTGTGAGAAGGCTCCCACGCCTAGAGGGTCACTGTACCCATAAATTGCGTGGTGCGTCATCAGATTTCCCGCGCTTCCCAAAGTGCAATGAACCTCGTGCGGTAACTCTGCGCTGGTTCTGGACCAATTAGAGGCAATTAAGTGGATAAGGCAAATAGTCCGCTCTATGATTTTCGTGTAAAAAAGGTTGTCAAATAAAACGGGATGCACCCCGATTTGGAGACAGATAGACACAGACTGAGCAGATCCCAGACCTTGAGAATCTAATCCTCCACGGGACTCCAGGCGTCAACCATGTCCATCCTCCTGCCCCACTTCATCTCTATCTCAAGCTAAGTTAAATTTTAATCTTGTGTAGTAAATTTATAGTTACTTAAATATGTTATTCACAATAAAATTAATTGTTACCACTATACGATCGGACTGTTAATTTAGTGTAATGTTAATTTGTCAGTAGAACTTAACTAATTTTAACTTAAGTCATGATGCGATGTTAAATTAAGAATCTGGGCTTAGGACAGAGAAAGTAAATGAACAAACTTGGGTATCGCATTATCTGGTGTCATAACCAGGATTCGAAATTTTTTTTTCTTTGCACGATCTAGTGCCGTATTCTTTTCATTAACGAGATGATGGGTCACCGAATAATAATCCTACTTCATCTGTTAAACATGTAAAAACTTTTTATTGTGTGCTATTGTGTTTTGATTGTATCTATTACTCAATTTTTCCAGTTGTGAAATTTTTTTTCTTGTAGTTTTTTTTATTATTTAGATACTTGGGGATGTGCAATCGGAAAGAAAAAAAAAGGTGCAAGATGTCACAGGTACTGGTGTACTTTTTTCTTTTATATTGATGTGAATTTTTTTCATACATGTATTTACGCGATAGTCGATTGGTTAAAAGTTTTATTTAATTTTCCGAGATTATGAATTTTCTCTTCCCCTGCACGGAGGTTAAGGGTATTGTTCCAAGTCCACGGTATAATTTAAGGGCCCGTGCAGGCAATTCAGCTTATTAATTCACTTATCGCGCTAAAATTATTTTCGAGGAAACTGGAAATTTTTTACAAATTTTACGCTTCGTCACTTCGAGAGCACACATCTGGAATGGTACCTGTCTCATTGTTGCACCTTGTTTTATGTCATGTTTGATGTTTTAGTGAGATAAAATTTTGTACTTAGTTATTTAATGAATTCTAGCTCAATTTTTTTATGCAATTTGTTTCGTGTCTTGATTTGATGCTTAAATGAGATGATGCTGTATGTGGTTAATATCAATTTTAGCTCTAGATAAAATATTTTTTTTGATGCTGTGTGGTTTATGCAATATATAAAATTTATTCTTTGTAATAGGATTGTTATTCAATTTTGCTATGCGATTCATGTATGCACGTCAATTTTAATTTTATAAATTTTAAGCTTTAATTCATGTTCGCAACAAAAATCAAATTTTGGGGTCTTTGGACACCTGTCATGAAATTTGAATGTTGTTACTATACATACATATTTGACATTTTTCATTTATTAAATAATTTTTTGTTGCGGTTATTATCTAGTATTTAATTTTTTTTTCATACGAAAGGTTCCTTTATTGAATAAGTTAGTTCATGCTGATTTGATTGTGTATAACTGTGTACTTTCTTGTTAAAATTTGAGTTAATTTTTTTTTTGGTAGTGGTATCTGTCAGAAGCAGTTTCAGTGATAAGTTGTGTTAGTGTATTAATTTTAAGTGGCTGTGTATTACTGAATAATGATATCTTTGGAATTTATGCTTGTTAAGATATGGATAGAGGAGGTTGTTTGAATATTTTCCCTAAGAAATTATGTTGAAACTTAACTTTGTTTTGCTCATGTTGTTTTGTTCTGTCATATGATTGCTAATTTTAATTAAAAAAATTCTAGTGTTTCGGTTAGGTGTTTCAATGCTAATTTAATTTTTGTGTTTTTTTGGTGTTTGCGATAGATTTGAAAATTTTTTGTTTGCTTAGGGCTCTAGTTAAATTGTGGTTTGGTTTAATGAATATGCAGTCAATCATTGTGTCTCGGTTGTGTGCTAAACTGTACTAGGAATTGAATGTTTTGTTTGATGTCGATATAGTACTTCTGTTGGTTTAGGTTAACTTGTTTTATTCATGGTAGCGCTTGGGTAGATTATTGAATTGAGTATTGATATTAATTTAATTTTTTTATGGTTTTGGATTTTAATTGTAGTTTTGCATTGTTATTTGGAAACAAGTTTTGGGTCAGATAATGATATTGTTAAATTTTATGCTTTGTGTACGCGTAGTTGTGTTAGCTTTGAGTTTGGTATTGACAAAAGAGGAGAATTTTGATTTAGTATTGTTTGTTCTAGATATTGAGTTTGATGATTTTTTTTGAAGATAATCAGGTTTGCATTTTAGTGTGTTCAAATTTTTTTCCCGTTTAATCGATTCGAGTGTATATTGTCATATGGAATTCGTGTTTCGTTGCTAGTTAACAATTTTTTTGTTCGGATGTTGAGGCGGTTCAGTTAATTGATTGTGCTTACTATTCTCGTTATGGAAATTCTGTGTTGTTGCTGTTTCAAGTTGTAGTCGATATGGTGTTTTTAAATTTAGAAAAAAGGGAAGAAATTGGCCGGATTGTCCGTTGTGTAGATATTAGATTTTGAGCGCTTTAGGTGTTATAATGATGTTAATTCCGATAACAGTTGGTTAGATATTGCGCTACTTAAATTAGAGAAATTAATTGTGTTAAATCTTGATAGTAATTGATTAGGCGTTCTTGGCTGTAGTACTTGGAATTTTGAGATATTAAAGTGTAAGGAAAACGGCCCATGTCGCGCTGGCCGCTGCCCATTTCGTTCTGGTGGGCTCCTCTCGGAGAGTTTTCGTCGGCGCTTCCACCCCCGCGGGTGCCGCGGTCCAGGGGTGGAATTTTGGATGTCGGTTCTCTCGGTGCTTTAGGAGGAATTTTTCTCCTTCGCGCCCCCCCTGCTGTCGCAAACGAGATCAGAAACTCATCATCTCCTTTCTCTGTGGGGTCTTCGTTTCCCCCCTTTGTTGCTTCTTGTTTGTTACTTTTCTCGCGTTGGTGCTCGATGCTAATTTTTGTTTTTTTTTCTAGACGCAATAGCCTTTCTTTCGTAATATTTAGTATTGTTGTTTTAGATATTGAGTTGATAATTTTTTTTGGTTTGAAAATGTTGAAGATCAGGCGTGAATTTTTTTTTCTTTTACTAATTGTTGAATGAGTTAAATAAGTTGAGTTAAGGATCTTGGGCAATGGAAAATTTAGTTGAAATAATTATACGGTATATTTGAGAACGTTTTTTTTTATGTAGAGAAGGTTACTTTGAGTTAAGGATCTTGGGCAATGGAAAATTTAGTTGTAATAATTATACGGTATGTTTGAAAAAGTTATTCGAAGGAGATAGATAAATTTTAATTTGATGAATTTGTTGAATAATTGGGAAAGTTTTTTTTTTTTTATGGAGATAGATAAGTTTGCGTTCAAAAGTATGTGGAAAATTCGAGAGTTGTTTGATATGGAAATGGAAAATTGAGTTGTAATAATTATATGGTATATTTGAGAAAGTTGTTTTGATGTAGAGAAGGTAAATTGAGTTAAGGATTTTGTACGATTTCGAGTAAATAAGTTGATGAACATAGATAAGTTGAATTAATGATTGTGTGGTATATTTAAGAATGTTTTGAGATGAATCTAGGAAAGTTCGAGTCGAGGATTATGTGAGATTTTGTGTAAATAAGATGATGAGCAAAGATGGGTTTTAGTTATTGGTATTGTGAAGAAGTTGATTAATTATTTGGAAGTTGCAGATAAGTTTAGTTAGTGTTATAGAATGATATTTGAGTTATTAATTCGCTGACTATCGATGAATTGAGTTAGCGGTATTATTGAAAAATGAGGATCTTTGTTTTTTTTGTATATTTGTTGCGCGTATAGTGAAACATGTTTTTTTAATTATCTAGAATTGATACATTGTATTACATAGAATGTTAAAAAGTTATGTTGATTAGTTAAGTGAAATTTTTTTTGGGAATTATGCTTAATTATGTGTAGCACTTGTAATAATTTTGTTTTTGTTTTAGTTAAATTACTTTACTCTGTATGTGTCGTCTCATATGTCATGGGTTGCATTATCAATTTTACGTTTATAATTTTTTTTCTGAAACTTTCAACTGCTATTGTGTGATTTCTGGAATTCATTTCTCAATATGGAAATTCACATGTATTTGAATGTAGAAGAATTTTTTTCTCTCTCTCTCATTTTCTTTAAAAGTATTAATCGATATTGTTATTTTTTTTATAATCGAATTTGCATTGTTTTTTTTGTCTTAATTGTACATTCTGTCTATTGTGTTGACGGTGGCTAGCAATCGTCATATCGCAAAAGATAGTATGATCTGTTTTTTTTTCCTTCTGCCTTTGTGAACATTGGGGATGCATCTTGATCAAATGCACACTCTTATTTGCAAATCTGAATTTTATTACATTTAATTTTTTTTAACTTTCAATTGTAACCAATGCTTGTAGTGAATTTTTAAGTGTTTTTAGAGGTAATACATTTTTTTTTACCGTTTACACTTTTCGCTTCAATTGATAGAATTTTAATTTGAAAATCTGAATTTAATTGCAGTTAATTGTTTTTAAAGACTCAATTGTAACCAATGCTTGTAGTGAATTTTTTAAATTTCTTAGGCTATTAAGCATTCTCGGAGGTTATATTTATGATTATTACCTATGCACATCCATTTCTTCAATTTCTAACTTTTCACTTTAAATAAATTTTTTTTCACGAAATATTGTTATGTTGAGGGTTAAATTAGTATTTTTTGGTGGTCTGGGACATGCACTTCACATTAGTCGTGTCAGGATTTCGATGTTAAACGATTATGAGGTGTCTGTTTCTGGGTGCCACGTTTGTATTGATTCTATGTGTTTTCAATTGTACTTATTTCTTATCACAAAATATTTAGTTCAATGCTCATATGTGTGGTTATTGTGAGAAGCGCAGCTGTTAGATATGCAATTTTTGTATTTATTATGTGTTACTCATCTTAATTTTTTTATTATTTAGTGGAACATGATTCTTTGTGATTATTCAATTATTTCTATTTGTCATCTTATGTATGTTGTTCTTGTGAATTGTTTGGTGACCCAATCGGCAATTTTTTTTCGTACATGAATTTAATTGTAGTTGTTAGTAGTTAATTTTTCCCCTCTCACCGCTAACGGAATTGGGACTTAATTTTTGGAAATTGCTTATAATTTTTTTTTACATTTTTTATTTTAAGTTATGAGAGTGGGAGGTTGGTGCTTGGAGTCTGAGCCGGAAGTCAGATGGGGTCAAGTTTTTTCTTTCTATACAATGGTTTTGGTTTCATGGATAATATGGTTTCCCTGGGAGACAATTTTTTCTCTTAAAGCATCCATCAGCTACTTGTTCACCACCTGTCGGGGCCAAAAGATGACCAAGCTATCGTATAGTTGAAGGACTTTAGTGCATAACATCGTCCAAGGATTGGAGAGAATTGATATGTTTACCTCCCCCTATCCCTATGATACAGTTACAGTTGAAGGACTGCAAAATATTGTCATAAACAAAAAAAATTATTTGTAAATTAAAAAACTTTGTAAATTCAAAAAACTTTGTAAATTCAAAAATCTTCGTAAATTAAAAAAACGTAAATTTCAAATACTTGTAAATTCACAAATACCTTATGCAGCACAAAATTTTGTAAATATTTTTTTTTAAATTTAGAATATATACTTTGTATAAAAGTATTTAATGTTTTTATTTAATGTTTTTTATTATATATGATATGTATGACTTTGTGTTTTTGTGTTGATTGTTTTGTGTTTTTTATGTTTTGTTTTGTTTTGTGTTTTTTTTTATTTTCTACATATATATGTATGTAACCCTTTGTCTGTAAATATTTGTGTCAATGATATATAGTAAATATATATCTAAAATATTGTGTCTTGTTTTATTGGTAATTCTTACACACACTAATGTCATAATTCGTTCAGGTTATCATTATTTTGTGTTACCTGTTTTAAAATTTCAGCTGTTAGGCTTGCACTGAAAATTTTACAAGAGTACACACCAAATTAAATATATACACTTTCTTACTCAAACACCGGAAACAAGCAATGTGCTTACTTCAACTTTGAAACCGAATTTAAACGAATAATTTGTTAATTATCCTAAATTGTATTAATGGTAGACAAGTTAAAATTCAAATTACGTTCTGTTTAAATAAAAAAAAAGAAATTTGAAGTCAAAGGTCATTATAAAATGAAATCTTAGAGATATTGAATGAATTAAAGAAAGAAATCATTCTATTAACTGGATGTTAAATTATATCCAACATTTTTAAACATTTCCCTGCTAAAGTAAATCTTTTTTCACATTTTTTTTTTATTTTTGAAATATTGTTTTAGATAAAATACACAAGACATATAGTATTTGTTTAATTAGTATTTAAAATGGTAAATATTAGATACTTTAGTTTTTTCATCAAATATTAGAAAAAAATAACATTTGAGTACGAAATAGCTTTAAATATAAATTCAGGCAACTTTTAATTTTACACAAATATATGTATTTCTTTCTTGCAAAATAATTTTTACTTTTCCAGGCAGATTGAAAACAAGTAACATAAAAAAAGTCAATTCCTACATATGTCAAGAAAGAAAAATTTTACTTAAGTTACTTTTATAAAATTGTTACAATTAATAAGAGTTTGTATATACAGATAACAGAATCACAATATTCAATATTATGTCACAAAATAGAGAAACGGATAACAAATCTAAAAAAAAATTATCCATTTATTTTAAAAAGAAATTAATGACACATATGTTCGATGTACATCAGAATTATGTAGTTATGCGTGTATCATAAAAACTATAGTCGGACGTGATTAAACATTTAAAGAAATTAAAATCAACGTTAACATTATATGAAAATTATAATTGTGAGAAATCTGAGTTACAATTTTTCACATATTAGTTTAAATCTATATTATAGTGGGTTAGTAAGAATAATTTATTTTACTTTCTTATAAATCCTCTATAGATTTATTTAGTTCATTTGGCTAAAATTAAAATATTTCCAGATTTTCAAAAAATGAAGAAATACACACGTTTACATTCTAAATTTCACATTTTGCTGCAGCTATTCAGAAAATTATTTTGCTCGAGAACCAATCTTAAGAAACTGTCATTGAGCTTAACCACATAACCTGATTGCACGGGCTACCAAAAGCTAGCCGCAACCATTTTGCCCATACGCTGTGTATGCATAGATATTTGCTTCTTTTTGTTTTTCATTTGCGCATATTTTTAATTCTGAAAGTGGGATTATTAGGAATAGTGTTTTTAGAAGTAGCTGTTTGTCCGTAGTACTGAAAAACTTCGCCTATGGGATTTTCGTTGATGTGAAGGCGGCAATTTTTCATTTTAGATTTTTCAAACTATTCGATAAAGTTTTCGTTTTGGTAAGACAATGTGCAATGTATTGCTTAAGAAGAAATGAAAATGGAAAGGTAATTAAAAAATGCTGATATTATCTATGCCCCCATTGCAATGTAAGACTTTGTATTGCACCCTGCTTCAAATTGTCTCTGCATATATATGTACGCACACACAGTGCAAACATTAAATGTTTTTGTAAGTATAAGAGAATTTATTTTTTAAATAGATGAAAAATACTTCATAGCATGCAAAGTTTACTTATAAAAAGCAAACATTTAGGCCTTTTTGTGTTCCACAATTATAAAATTTAAAAAAAGTGTGAAAAATCAAACTGAAAATTAAAATAAAATTATTCCATTTTCATATTCTATTGCGTATTATGCTTAGTTGTAAGCAATAAATATGTGCCTTTTTTAGAACATTTTAATGCAAATAAATGACCATTTAAGGGGGAAATAAAGCAGTTTATGTCCAAGCAAAACCTTTCCGAGTTTTATCATCGGGCAGATGCTACAAAGCACTACGATTGTACCAAATTAGAAAGTAGAAATCAGATTTGAGAAATGATAAGATATAATTCAATTTCAATCATTGTAAATGATCTCTCTGCACCTGGAATGTCATTACCAATCATTTGATACATAATCGTGATTCCAGGACCCTCAGTTGGCGATTCAAGGAAGGAAATTATAAGCTCTTTGTATCCATTGGCCATTTACTTGAGATCTGTACACACCAACAAAGCATCGAGTTGCAGTGATGTAAACTTGTTCGATCTAAAATCTCATCTATTAAATTCAAACACGTTTAGTCGGGAGTATAATATTTCGATTTGATGTGCCAAGATTAGCGAATATGTATACGGAAATCTGATGGACAGCAATGGAATACTAGTGTCTCCAGCGTCATATCTCGATAAGTATGGTATTTTTTTCTCTTGGCTTGTCATTACATTTTATACCTGGGATTATGCGGTGTCCTTTTTAAAATCTTTTCACATGTGTTTTGATAGTTTAAAGCATTCAATCACTCATGACATGCCAAAATCAATTGGTCACAAATACTGTCGAGAGATGTACGACACACTTTTATGTTGATTTTTATTTCATACAATAGTTGTAATATTTAACTGAAATTAAAATAAATAGCACTTTTTATTGGGATAAGTTAAAAAAAACTTCCCTGTAATCACAATAAACTTCTCATAAATAATGACAACCAAATTAAATAACATAAAAGTAAATACATTCTTGGCTTATCTTTCTAATGAAAAAATATAAACATATGGAATAAATATTTTCAAATATATTGATGAAATAATTACTACTTGATTTCCTTTTTAAAATTATAATTGCCTTAGTAACATGAAACTATTAAATTTAACATTTGAATTATATTTCATATCAATACAATTAATAAATTCTAAAAACGAATTAGTTTTTCTGTAAGTAACAGGACGTGTCGCTGTTTGTAATTTTATAATCTAGTAATTTTCTATAAGGAGTCAGTTTTTATTGTATTTTTAATTGTGTATTTCTTAATTAGAACTATTTATAACTTACTTGTCAAAAACTATTGTGTTACTTATGTTTTCAGTATTATTTCACCTATGGATTATTTTAACTTAATTATAAAATAATGAATAACTGTAGCTTTACATGTATAGTACAATTTAAAACAAAATCGTTAAAAATTCAGTGTCATATCATAAATAAAAGGCGAAATTTTGAAATAAATTTAACATATTGCGAATAGATTTTATATAACTTAACTCAATATTAAAAAAGTTATAGAATAACGCACTCACCAATTAACAGTACAACATTAATGTTCGATTTTCTTTTTTTTCTTTCGATTTTCGATTTCTTTTACAAGTCTTATAACAAAAATAGTAAAAATTTATAAAATTTTAGCCTGAAAAATAAAATACATTAACCTTGACATGCTCTACCTTGAGTTACGCGAATCCGGAACTACGCGATTTTTAAATCTCGTCGATTCATCTTATGAATGAGAAAAAAAGTTGATAAAATTGGTCAAATTGGTAATATTATTGAATAATTTGTCGATCTTGTGCCAGAAAATAAATTAAGAGGAGGATAGCGATGACGTTCAATCTACTAAACTTTTAACACTGTTAGACATGCTGATATTTTAGAGTGCGATGTTTTTTCTTCCATACCAAATCAGTAATCAGCAACTAATACTGTCTACAAACTTCAGGTCATAGAGACCCTCAATCAGCTCATATAAATGCAGGAGAAAAAGCAAGACATTGAAGAAAAGTGAATCTGTAGACCCAGTTCAATCAAATTGAGAATTTGACAGAAGACCTAAGTTGGATTGCAAAAAAATAGTTACAACTCGGAAAATGAACCTATATTTTCAACAAAACACAGAATAAAAAATCATTAGGAAACTAAAATCAAATATTGTGGGAGAAAAAAATCTTTAAGCTGTCAATTTACACTGTTAGATTTTATGAAACCGTCTATATCAAGATAACTTCGGCTTTCAACTTTGTATGTGAAATCTCTAAGAGTTTTTTTAAACCTTTTTTTTCCTAAATTATTATGTTCTTTCGTCTCCAAACCTAAATAATAATAATTTTATAAGCTAAATCATACCCCATTTTACACGAGTTCTACTTCTTAAGCGGTTATTACTAGGTCCAGCCTCTCGCGTAAGATCGAGATATTACAGTAACCGGAATATTGAATTGGAGAAGTAAATATTTTAATTTAGAGTGACTAAGTAAACTAGTGTGAAAACTTAGGATAAGTTTTTTTATTTCCATAACTGCTCAAGAAATCAACTGAGAGACAACATTTTGTACTTAAACGATGACGAAAGTACAGTTTCAGAAGAATGAATGCTACACATATACAGTACGAAATAAAACAAAAAAAGGCTTTAATGAACAGATAGTATCGTTACACACGGCTGCTTGTCCACGAGGAAAAACAACAAACAGAGGATTCTTGAATATACTCTCGCCTAACTAAAATGGTTGCTTTGCACCGTCTCTCCACACACAGCAACAAATTCTCCATCAGTTTTTGAGGTAAGGGTGCTCATGTCTCAATCAGTATCTATTTGGAATGTTCCTTGTTTCCCGGAGTATGCAATTGTGCCACACGGCATCTCTTCAAAGCATTCGACGCATTTTCTATTGGAATTAAATAAGGGCAGAACGTTGACCTACAACATTCGAGACATATCTTCGCTCTGCAGTAGCTGCTGAACAACTACAGTCCAGTTTAGACGTCTACAGTCATCCATTAAAGTGGAATTTTGTGCAATAAAACATCGTAACAGACGCACATGGGAAAATATCACTTCCTTAAAGTTGCAAACTGTGTTCCACGATTTCGACACATTACCGTGTCGAAATCATGCCGCTCAGTTCGCACGCTCAGCATAATGTCTCCCCAAGCGACAACTCCTTGACCACCGCAATGGTCTCTGTCCGTGATGTTGCTGTGATGAAACAGTGTCCAGTTCCATCTCCAAATCAACCGGCCTTCAGAAGCTGTTGTGGTACTGAAACAATTTTCATTCGGAAAAAAACACGGCTTCATAAATGAGGTGTCCAGTTTTTCTACTTTTTTCACCATTCTAAACGAAGCTGCCAATTGCCAATTTTGAAGGAAATGCAGGAACGGTGGCCAATTAAGCTACATTTGAGATGTCGCATGGCGTCAGTAAACTGCGACGTTTGTTGACCTGCTGCTTTACACAGGTACCGAACTATGATGCTTGCTTACTGGTATCGTACGCTTTTCGTTTGCAGAACTGTAGTTGTTTTCCTAGGGTGGCCATCACCTACCTTTGTAACAGATGTACACGGTGATTATAATTAAAGTTTAACATCCAAAACTCTATCAAAAAATTGAAAAAAAAACACTGATCTGACTGCAGTGAAATTTAAACAGAATATTATCGAAAAAGGGAGAAAGCGTATGACATAAAAAAGTAATTACACATTTTGGCAACAAATGGCACTGTAAGCATCATAATTTAAGAGGGTGCTATTAGAAATAATAGTAAATTGTAAAACAAGAGCTAAGATACAAGTTGCACGCTAAAACAATAGTCATTTTCACTGTGCATGAGTGTTCAGGTGTGATACTGTTAAGTACGTAAGCCCACTTATTATGACAAAGTCATATCACATCGGATGGGAAAAATCGGTTTTTAAATTTCACGAGACTGGTGCAAAATATGGTCAAAATGCTGTCAATATTTGTCTGAAACAAGTTTAATTCGAGAAGCAACATGTTCCACAACAGATAGAAGTATCTACGGTGTCACGTTTAGAATGTGTTGCTCAATGCGTGCCTTCAGATCAGCTAAGTGTGCAGTTGGAGCACTGAACACAGCATCTTTGAGATAACCCCAGAGCTAGAAGTCTCACGGATTAAGATAACATGATCCGAGCAGCCACACGGAAGGGAAATGGCGGCTAATAAATGTAGCATTTTCAAAATGCTCTTTCAGCAGCTTCTTCACTGGATTTGCAATATGTGAAAGATAACGATCTTGCATAAAAATGATCCCGTCAGCACAACCATGCTGCTGAAGATATGGAATGACGTAGTTTCGAAAAAAGACACTCATAGCACTGATCAGTGGCGGTAACGGTAACAGGACTAAAACCACCCGTCTTTTTGAAAAAGTATGGCCCTATGATGAACCCCAATGTTCTAAGCCCGCAGTGACCTTTGTAGGATAAAGTAATACTGTATGCGAGTGAATTCTCTGTTCCCCATAATCATCAATTCTATCTATTGATATATCCTGTTAGATACAACTGGGCTTCGTCTGTCCACCAATTTTTCCCGTGCTGCTCATTGCCCACTTCCAAGCAGACAAGAAATTCAAAGAAAATGTCTCTCCAGCTTGCAGATCAGAAAGAAGCAATTCCTGCACACGGCTAATATTGTATGGATGAAATGCAGGATGTTTCGTTGAATTTTATGCACCGTGCTTACAGGAACATCCAGTGTTCAGACAATTCTCCGAGCACCGCACTGTTGCAAGTTACCGTTCGACTCCTTCTGCACTGATGAGGCCACTTTTTCAACTACCCTATGAATTAACTCTTTCCTTCTCTCTACTCCAATGAACATGAAAAGAACTCCTCTCTTTGAATTTTTGAATCATTTTCTCCAGAACGTGGGCAATCAATGAACCTACGCCTTTTTTCCTACCCTTGAGTGCCCGGAACTTCTGTAGAATTATTGGTACACAGTCATTATTCTTGTAAAACAGCTTTACATGCACACAGCGTGGTCCTTTTATGAGAGAGTCATGGAAAACTTCTCAGACGTGAAATAAGGAACAGTCGTGCTACTGGCGTTTTTATAACAATTGAAATTAATCCGTCGCATGACAGGTATTTTCATTTACATATTCTGATGTTTACCGCGCCATCTGTTGATAAAACTTTGAACTATTTATTTTTCTTATGCCATAAGCATTCCCCCTTCCCCTTCTTCAATAATATTCCGATCAAATTTGGTGTCATTATAATCAGAGGCTCTTTTTTTAGCGTTTTAATACTATAACATTAATTATAATCACTGTGTGCTTGTGTTTTGGAAAGCTTTCCAAGTGCAAAGGGACACTTTGGTGATTCCGAACTATTCCGCAACACTTTTTAAATTACGACCCTCCTCCGGCTTTCAGATCATTCTTCTACATCTGAAGTTATACATGTGATTTCTTCTAGCCATATTTCGCAAAATAACTCACTTGCACATCATTAATTACGCTTCTTTTCTTCCTTTTATTGTTGTCTTGACCGGTGCCTGTGAACCGCAAGCGTTATGCTTACAATCATGCCGCCAGTGACGTTTTGTTCTTGAAATCTGCATAGACATAACATTTCTACTGAATTGCGTGCTTATTGCACTGATAGCAATAACACCTTTTCTGCAATTTCACAAATATCTGCTTGAAATTTGCATTGTTATGTAAGTTTTTCACATTGTGTAAAAGTAATAACATGCAAATTATAAATGAATATTTTATATATAACCACGAAGGACTTCACTTTGAAGTCGTCGTATACTCTTAACCCCACGTAATAGCTACAAAGGTGGTGATCGATAACCTTACTTATTAGTGCATTTCATAATAGCTCTATCCTTATCGACTAATCCAGAACAACACTCAGAAAATGCAACTCGCTTCAGCTTCTGGCATATTTGCATAAATACCTTGTGGAAATAAACGTAGGCTTGCTGGATAAATTGATAGAAAGAATTAACATACAAAGTGAAATTATAAAAAGTGAGGAATAACATTGTAGTCCCTAAATAACAATATAGCATGCACATTTCTAATCACTTTTATCATCGTGTTACACATCTTTTTCTCTTGAAACTCCTATTACAGCTCTTTTAATGCTTAACACATTTTCAATTTCTTTTTAAATACTTAAAAAAATACATGTTTTGTAATATTCAGATATTATTTTCCTTTCGTACTCATCACTCAAAATTACGAGGTCCGTTACCGAAAGCCCTCATGTAGTTGAACAGTGCGACGTTAATATCCACTCATTCATTCATTTGTACTCAACACGGCAGACGTTTTGGATGTAGTAAAAATATGAAGTGTTTCTAAATAAATGTAATTAAAGACTGGTGAGGGATTCCTTAATTGTGTTTTGATTTATTATTGCTGTCTACTCCCTTTTTTAATTTCTTTTTTATAAATATGAATGTTGTTTGGAATGGTTTTAATGAAATGTATATCTTGTGTGTTATTCTAAATCAATTCAATCTATCAAAAACTGCACAAAAAGAAAATAAACTCAAAACCCATGTCAAAGAATAATTACAATTAGTATGTAATATATTTATATTATTTAATAAAATATTTTAAATAAATACAATACTAAAAATATTATAAAATGGAAAATGTTATTAAAACGTTTTTTTATATGCCAAGTTCGCGCGTGCAGACGTCTGGTACATCAAACATCTAATTTATTCTTAGACGAAAAACTTCAGTGGGCCGGTCTGGTGAGGAAAGAGGTCAAAGCATAGGGTGGTCATATCCAATAAATCGTGCGGGATATGTGACATTTAAGAAGCGTCATTAGTTGGAAGATGTCGTAGTTAGAAACTTTTTTGCCGCAGAAAAATCGAACACAACACCAGGGATATTCAAAAAAGTGCACCAGTTACTCATTCGTCGGTGCAGACTAAGTAAAAAAAATGCACGCCTACCACTTTGAGGCCATGCTTTGAATTTTTCTTTGAATAATAAATCAACAACTTTAAGTATCATCTATTCACTTTCGCAACATTCTAAATATAGATTTTAAGTATAATTTTAATTTTTTTTGCAAATTAGAAAGAAATGTGATCCTGTACCATGTTAATTATTGATCGTTTTATCATCCTTCTTGTTTGTGTATTTAAAGCATTTCTAATTCGAATAGAATAAAACCAGAAAAATATTAATTGTATATTGGGGGGAAAAGTTGATACCTTAAGCAAAATCGTAAAACAATAAATTGTATCTTGTAGCAAATTTTTATTTCAGTTACAACCTTTAATTTTCATTAGCACATACATTTAACATGCTCGCATTCATATTTTGTTAAGAAACCTCATTAGTTGCACGATCACAAACTGTTGATAGCATTATTTCTGACAAATCTTGAAGTTGCTTAAAATGGAGAGCTGGCCGAATTTATAAAAGACCTGAAGCATGATAAATATTTAGAGTATCCGAGTTCTCACGTAGACATAGAGTAAAGGTTTGAGAATAAAACTCCAAAAATGAAGTACCGTTCTCCTCTCGTGACCCTCTTAGATTAATAACCGAGTACGATTTTCATCATTCATTAAAATTTCAAGGTCCACCATTAAGAAAGCGATACATAAATTTTACATAAATATCTTAATTAACTATAGCACAGATGGAACTTTTAATCAATGCATGGCCTTAAAAACTTTAACATATTGCATGAAAGGTGGATAGGAAAATTGTCGCCTTAGAAATATGAACTTATTTAGGAGAATAGAAACAAAGCTCTAGAAAAAAATGGACGAAAACTAGTTTACTCAAGTACCCTTTTATAAAGTTTGGCAACTAAATATTACTTAATTTACTTATCCCTCAAGAGATTTAAAAAAAATTTTTACTATGAAACTTGAAAAAATATGATACTAAACTGAGATAAAAATTAGATTTTGTATCAAGGCAATGTGAATATAAATTCTTTTCCTTTTTATTGACTCTTGTTAGAAAACTTGAAAATTTCAAAAAGTACTTTAAGTTTTTGTATCTCGGAACATATTGCAGAATTTAAAATTTGTTTCGGTATTTCTTTTCTTCTCTTGATGATTGATTTAAAATAATGTTTAGCGATAAAATTATTTTATTAAAAGAACAAGTTTTAAGAAGCTTGTTAAAGCTGAGCTCGTTTAAACGTTATAAAATATCGATCAAAGGGCATGTTTAGTGGAGTTTTTTATTTTGTTTTGAAATGTTTTTACGGGTAAGATATCATATTCTTCAATTTATAAAGAATACAAAAAAACATTAAAAAAACTATTCAAATGATTTATCCCTTTAAATGGTATATCAAATACTAAGGGTTTTTTTTTTTTATGTGGATATCCTTCTTAAGCTATTATTTAGGTATAGTCGTGTGTTCAAATGGCTTTTCTCAAAACATTTATCTCTAGTAAGTAACGACACATTGGGACATGGCTGGAAATGAATATTCTGTCATTCTTACTAAAAAAAGAAGCTCTCATAATCCAAAAAACCCACAAGGATTTCGACTTTTCTCATTCCTTGATACTGTCATGAACTTGAAATTAAGTTTTAAACTGGAAACTGCAGAGTTTTTGGTCAAAGGCAGTGAAAAGAGGGGGCGGGATGCCGACAGTAAAATTAACGTCGATAACACTCTCGAGAGAGAAATAAAACCTTAATACATAGCAAACAAATATTTGTTACTATTAACATAGGTAAATAACAAGAACAAATAAACAATGAATTTAAAGTAAGTAAAATCAGACAAAGAGGCACTTGAAGCAATGAAACACTTTCTACGACGGAACGACTGAGAATGTACGTCCGCTCGGGATGAGAAAACTCGCGAAAGTGATGAGTTGTAGGGGGCGTGACAAGCGACCATAGCGAGAGTGTACAAGGTACAAACAAGCTGATGAATTTTGAAGACTAAACCATCCTGAGTTTTTGAAAATCTACAAGTAATGTTAATCTGGAAAGCTTTGCAGTATCACTAGAAATTTCAAAAAAGGGCAAACCATTCACAGATGGTGAGTATGTCAAAGATTGCCTCTTACGTGCACATCTGAAATACTGTTTTGTAATTTCAAAAACAAACCAGAAATCTTGGGGAAAAAATCAAAGATTTGACACTATCCGCTAAAACAGTACAAGATAGAATATCTAAAATGTCTCCAAACGTAGCATATTTTCTGGTGGAAGATGTTCAACTTTCTTCTGCCTTATCACTTGCTATACATGAGTCTTGTGATATAAAAGACATGGCACAAGTTGCAATTTTTGTCAGGTATATGTCTTTCCAAGGTCCGAAAAAAGAACTACTAGATTGTTACCGCTCTCGGGACAAACTTGAGGGGGAAGATATAGCGAATGTCGTGCTAAATTGCTTTGAAGACAATAGGATCGATTTAAATAAAAACGTTTGAATAGAAATTGAGGGAGCCAGAAGTATGACAAGAAAAAATAAAGTGGCAAAAACGATTCTTCAGAGCAAAATAATTCACTAAATTCTTATGTTTCACTGCATAATACACTAAGAAGTGTTCTGTGCCCAAACGTTTCCGATCAAATTAGTTGAGATCATGAATTTGGCAATCGAGATTGTTAGCAGCATCTTATCAAAAGCACTTAACCAACTTTAGTTTCTAGAATTCTTAAGTGAAAGGAAGACTTAGTATTCCGACCTCCTTCTTCACAATAAAGTGTGATGGCTTTCCAAAAGTAAGGTATTGAAACGCTTTACTTTGTGCTTGAATGAAATTAATACGCTCTCAATTAAAAAGGTATTAATCACTCTGATTTAGAGAACGACAAAAGTGGGCAAAAAATGTTACTTTATGGTGGTTATCACAGCAAAAGTAAATGAGCTGAATCTAAAACTGCAAGGAAAGGGAAACTCAGAATGTGTTTTGGTAGACGAATGGGTTTGTTTCGAAGAAAAACTAATTCTTTGGCAGAAGATATTCAGAGAGAGCGGCAAATTACTTCATTTTCAATTTCTAAAGCAATACCAGCGCAATAGTTGACACGAATTAGTTCAGCACATTTATAAAAAAAATCAAAGAGGAATTTGCTTGCAGAGAGAGATTTGAGCAATTCAAAAACAACAAAACCACTCTAGCATTCATAGTAAATCCTCTCAACACAAATAGTAACGAAAGCCGCATTGAACCATTTGGGAATTGACACAGGATCTCTGGAAATGCAATCGATCGATTCAAAAAGTAAAGCTTTGGGGAGTGGAAAATGTACAGAGTTGGAAAAAGAGTTGCAAGTCCAGAAATGTATGTACGAAACGCAAGAAAAGTGGACAGCTTTAATCGATTTGAGGCACTTATATTCGAAGTTTAAATTTTCTGCTTGAATAACCAAGAAAAGCCATGGTTCCCATTGAATGTGTTTGCTCAATTGTTTATTATTGAAGTACAAGTTAGTTTTGTAAGTAAATGTTTAATTGCTTTTATTTTTTATTTAAATAATAAGTAATTATATAATAATACCATATATATATTATGTAATTTGTTGTGAAAAACACTACCCATATAGGAATAAGTAGTTATTTTTTCTTATGAATAAATAGATTAGTTTCTTTTTTTATCAAAAAACTTTCTTTTAGCTAGTACTTATAGTTGCCAAGAAAAAATTGTGAGGCTCTATAAAAAATTCGAAATTTTGTAAATTGTAATTTTTTAGTCTTCTGACTCTCCTGCTCTAGGGAAATCTTTGGGGTTATCATTGAGTTATTTCACAGCTAACCTTCTCAAGAAGAAACCTTGATATTCAGATTAGTTAGTATATATAGTGGAGGTTTAGTAATCGTGTTAGTAACATGAGGTAAAGGAAGCTGTAATAATGAACGCCGTGAGCTTGTGGTAAAGTTCTAGACTTAAACGCGTAATTATAGAACGGTCTTTAGCTATTCAAATAAAATAAGGAAGATTGAGATTTATAGAATAACTTTACTTAGAGCTAAGCGATTAGAATTGCAGCTGCTTATTCACACAGGATTGAAGGTAACGATATATCATTCCTGATTTCCTTCCTATAGTAAGACTTTCTTTGATCAATATAATTGGATAATAATAAATTGGCTTTGTTATGGCTAGCTTGAGTCATCAATCATTACCTCCTTCAAATCTAGGTCGAATAGATGAAGAGATGGTTCCCCAGGTAGGGAAGTATCACAATGGCACCCAATAGGTTTTGTCCAAGAACAGCTTAATTTCCCTAAATATTAGTTCGAAATATTTGGTTATGCTTTAGTGAAGGAGACGGCCACTGATTTCGCACAGTTAAAAGAGGCGTTAACGGAAAATTTCCCTGCAACTCGAAATAAGTCTGAGTTATAAATGAGGTTATACTCATATTAAAATAGTGGCCAGGTGTTATCCGACTTTATTTATGGTTTACTCAAAATTCATGAGCTTTTGGGACTAAATGTGTCAGAAGCGGGGTTGGTCGAGCATATATTGGCTCGACTGTAACCTCAGGCTAAAGGGTTTTAGGTTTTAAACTCCCTCCACTACTAGAGCTCAGTTGTTACAGGGGTTCTCAAAATTTGAAGAAAGCTATTCGTCCAGGGAAACTCAGGATTCGAGTACAAATTATAATAGGGAAATACGAGATTGGGATGTGCGTCGGAAATCTCCCGACGATCGTAGAATTAGAAATTGGAGGGATACAGAAGATTTCGATCGACAAAATGATAGAAGAGATAATTATAGAAGTGCCTAAGGGAATGGACTTAAGAGGAACCAGAGGAACCATGGATTCGAAAACAGGAACCGGAATGACAGAGATAATCGTGGATCCGATAGTCATAACAGACGATATCAATTCCGAAATAGGGACCAAGAAAGAATTTTAATCGAGGGGCCCGAAGATATATATGGTGGTCGTCTAAATTGTTTCAGGGTTCGAGTTGTTCAAAATGACCAATCGCAAAACGAAAGGAATCCTTCCATTATGTTTTCTGCTACATGTATGTCTTCTGTAGAACTTCCGTACTTACCTATTCCTTTGAATGAAGCATTTACAAAAGCATTATGGGATACCAGGGTAGAAAAATTATTTATCTCAGAGGAGATTCATAAAAAGTATGTTTTTATAAAACAGTTAGGAAGTCTCGAGCCGAGGTAGTGACGGCACAAGGTACTAAGTGTAGAAATATAGGGATAGTTGAATTACAAACCAGAATGCGGGAATTTATGAGGAACTGGCAGATTCACATATTGGCGGATTTGGAATATCCTTCTATTTTAGTTGTCGATTTTATAAGAGGAACGAACATTAGTGATTCCGGATTCGCAGATTGAAGTAATTCCAATAGATGAGGGGAAATTAGAATTTGATCTCTGAAAGACGAGATTAGGTGGTCCAAAAAGAGGAGTTACAAAGGTTATTTAGTGGTTTTAATAGGCTGTTTGCATATAAACCAGGCTCACTCATGTAATCGACATCATGAAAGAATCGGCGATGAATCGACATCATCGCTCTATCATGAAATCGACACAGGGGATAAGCCGCCATTGGCTTCGAGACCTTATCGGTACGATAGAGTAATACAGAGTATCATTGATTATCACGTGGAAAAGATGTTAAAGGAAAGAAAAATAATACCGATTCAATCACCAAACGCGTCACCTGTTGTTTTATGTCGCAAAATTAATGGATTACCTCCAGATAAACAGGAAGCTTATAGATTTGCTGTTGATTATCGCAAGCTAAATGCGATAACGAAGCATCCCAGATATCCCTTTTCACTTATTGAGAATTTAAACCCTAACATCCCCCATACGAACATATTAAGTTCACTGGATCGGTGCTCGGGCTATTTCCAGCTAGCGAAAATACCTAGTGATGTGGTCAAAACCATGTCTGTGACCAAGAACGGTACTTTTGCGTTTAAGCGCATGTCGTTCGGTCTCTCCAATAGATGCAGCTCCTAATTTTCAAAAGGCAATAGATATTATTCTTAAACCGGTGCTGGGGCATTTTGTGAGTGTATACATGGACGATGGGATCATTTTGTGTCCATCATTTGCACACCACGTTGAACATTTAAGGGAGGAATTTAGGTTGTTGCAGGAAGCAGGGTTGAAATTAAACAATGATAAGTGCAAGTTTGGTTGCGAGAAATTGAAATATTTGGGTCTGGTATTTATCAAGGAGTGAATTACCACAGATGAGTCTAAGGTTAAGGCAATAGTAGAGATGAAACCTCCAAAAAATTCCAGAGAAGTGTTTAAATTTCTTGGTATGACTCAGTGGTACGGGAAGTTTATTAAAAATTACGCAGATGTCTGCGAGCCCCTTTATGAGTTGAAACAGAAATCTAGAAAACATGGAGTGGTTAGAGGAGACGGGAGGCGTTCAACTCAATGAAACAGGCAATAACGGAAGCACCAGTAATAAAATTGCCATATTTTAACAAGCCATTTGAGTTGTTTACTAATGAGAATTCGATAGGGATAGGGACTGTACTGAAGCGGGAACAGAGACCAATCGCGCTCGCCTCGCGCATGCTCAATAGTGCCGAGAGGAACTACACGGTAACAGAGAGGGAATGTTTAGCAGTGATATAGGCTCTGAATAAATTTCAGACCTACCGAGGTCCACTGCCAGTAAAAGGGATAGCGGATTATGCGGCTCTGACCAGGTTGACGCATGGTAAAAATTTACCTAGTAGAATGATAAGATGGGTGTTGAAACTAGCTGAGTTTAATGTTGAATGGGAACACCGTCCAATGAAATCAAAATGCGGTGGCAGATGTTTTGTCTAGAAGTCGATTCGAAAGTATAGTGAGGGACAATGTGGCGTGTGCAGTGATTAGAGATTTGGTACTTTCGTCAAGGGAACAATTAATCGAGGAGCAACGAAGGTACCCTGAGTTAGGTTATATCTATAGATATCTTGAGAACCCTGAGGACAGCTCGATTGATGCGACAATTTGTGAGAACTGGTCTTGCGATTTTCGAATTGTAGAAGGCTTGTTGTTTTATGCGAAATATGCAACCATTCTTGGAGAACTGAGAGTTATATTCCGCAATTGTTGCGAAGTGAAATAATGCGCGAATTTCATGGCAAGCGGGTCATTTAGGAAAGAAAAAGACATATTGAAAAGTAAGGGACCTTTGATATTTTCTCTATTGCGCAAGTATATATATGACTATATTGGGACATGCGCACTTGCCAGAAGCATAATTATAAAAATGTTTTACCGGCTATTCGTTTAATACCAATCATAACTAGTTATACGAATGAGATAGTGACATTAGGTTTGTTAGGTTCCTATCCAACGTCGCGAATAAAAAGATATCCATACATTTTAGTAATAATCGATTATTTTTCGAATTGGCTCGAGGTGATACCCCCAAAAAGGCTTCAGCCAAAATAATTGCTGATGCCCTGTTTGAGAATTATATATCACGTTATGGAACTCCTATAAAAATGATTAGTGACAACGGTCTCCAATTCATATCCGAAGTTTTTGAGCATTTAAGTTATAGTTTCCCAAACTTTTTTCTCTCATAGACCCCTTGTCATGTTTTCAGGTTAGGGGTAGATCCCTGCTTACTTAATATTGAATTTTTGCAAATTCCTCATAGAAAACTCATGTTAATTTTAAACGTTTACTAATAAAATCACAACTAATTAAATAAGTAAAAATGACAATTAATTAATTAAACAAAAATTACGATTAATTAATTAAATAAAAAATCACAATTAATTAAATACAAGTCGAAGTTAAATAAAAATATCATTTAAATTAAAATCACAATTAATTAATTTAATTCAAATCAAATATGAAAATAGAAGGTGGTAGGCCTAAATGCGGCGGGATGCCGACAGTAAAATTAACGTCGTATGATACTCAAGAGAGAGAAATCAGATCTTAATCCGTAACAAACAAATATTTATTATGATTAACATAGGTAAATAACAATAACAAATTAACAATGAAATTTAATGTAAGTAAAATTAGACAAAGAGGCACTTAAATTCAAATAAACACTTTCTACAACGGGATGACTGGGAGAGTACATTCACTCTGGATGTGGAAACTCGCAGAAGTGATAATTTGTAGGGGGCACGACAACAGCGGGGTGTACAAGATACAAACATCCTGGCCCCCGTTGAAATACTTATTTCAACATTTACATGTATATGTCACCGGCAAAGTATGAAATCCGGCATTCTATGGAATGCCTAGGCATTGCATAGAATGCCTAAAACTAGCCGGCAACGTATGAAGTTATTCATATTTCACACATTGCCTAGGCATTCTATAGAATGGCTAAGGAGAAACCGGCAAAGTATGAAATACATCTCCCATTCGTTTCGAATATTGTGTGGCAAGGCACGAGACTTTTAAAGCTAGCCTTAGGCTAATAATTTGTCAGTTGCACACTGTGGTTTGTTCGGGAGTGTAAAAATACTCAATTTTCATTAAACTTATTCAACAAAAAATAGTTTTTTTCCTGCCCTGCATGAAAATGGAGAAGCAAGCTGTAGTGCTGGAGAAGGAATCGTGGTCCATAGCAGGGGTTGGCAACCTGCAGCATACGGTACAATTATCTGTGGCACTCAGCACTTATCAACAAATTTGTCAATTTTTGAATAAATGGAACTTCGTAAATTTGTAATCGACCTTATTTGACAAACATCTCCAGAATTATGGGCAGTTACGGAACTACAAAAAATTCTGAAAGATAACTCTAAAGATATATTTACAGATATTTTGTAAGTTTTTTTGAATGTCATTGGTGGAGAGATATAATTGTTTGAATAGAGAAAATTGCATGCAATCTGCTTTTCCGCTTTTAGTTCTACATATCTAAGTAAAATACCTTTCCTTATATGAAAAATATTTCAAGTCTGCAAAGAAATTGTTTAACAACTGAATATTTAGAATCATGTCAAAGTGGAAGTCACAAATTACATCACATTTTTGCGATATGAAAGTGAAGCAGCAGTTAATTAACATTAAAAATTTTATTTAACTGTAATGAAGGGAAATATTTATATTTTATGTTGTCTATTTCTGATTTTAATAAATAGGTTTAGAAAACATAATATATGTATATAATTTCGAGTTTTTTTTTTAAATTTTTGTTGAATAAGTAAGTGAGTGAATATATTAACGTCACACTGTTCTCGAGGGCTTTTGGCGACGGACCTCGTAATTTTGAGCCATGGTGAAGTGACGAGGACGTCACCTGATCTGGTACCCCCCTTCTAACTACCATACTACACCAACGGCAGGACGTTTGAGCTCTCGACAGATTTATCGTGCATCGCTCCCCTACACGGTGGGTCTTTTGTGATACTGGGCTGAAACTCATTATTTTTGTTGAAGAAAGTTATATTTTGTGCTGTTTATTTCTATTTTAAGAAATATTTTTAATTGAGCAAAATGAATGTGTGATAAACTTATAAATCTGTTTAATTGAACTCAAATCTCTAACTCTGCATACATTATCGTGGAAATAGAATTCCTTCAAAAATGACGTACTGTGTGGCACGCGGAATCGTAATTGGTAGATTGGTTTTTGACATTCCACAGATGTAAGGTTGCCGAGCCCTGGTCCATAGGCATGAAACAACTATTGACGCCGAGGTGCCGAAAATTTGAGTTAAAGCTGCAAAAAAAAAAGTTTTTTTTTTAGACTGAAATTATTTACTAAAAGTTAATAACTGATGTACAAAATGCCAAAATGACTGTTAAAAAGGAACCCAGGGTCTATTGGTCGCTGAATAGCTATGATGTGATGTTTGGGGGAAATAAAATTATACTCACGTAACCTGTTAAAGAAGGTGTCAGTGTTATACAGAATGCTTCCCACAACAACCGGTCCATTGATCAAATACTATCGAGCCACTTAAGGAGTATTACATTATTGCTATTTTATTTACTGGGGTGTATTTATCTAATGTTAGTTTGATTTTCCATGGAAATCACTTTATATTTCATGTAAAATCACTTTGTATATTTCATGTAAAAAATCACTTTATATTTCATGTAAAAAATCACTTTATATATTTCATGTAAAAAATCACTTTATATTTCATGTAAAATCACTTTATATTCATTTTTGGAGTAACTTAATTTTATTCTTAAGGCATGTTTAAATACAATTAAATTATAAAATCAAACGTTGCCCGGTCAGTGGGGATAAAAAGGTTGGGAAGCACTTCTATACATTATAACGTCGCGCACTCTGAGTTAATTTACGCACTGCATGAAGCTAATTTGGCAATTGGACACGGAGGACTTGATAAAAATGTGAAAGAACTTTCAAACAAATACAAAAACGTTACACACTATGATACTGAACTGTACATCCACTTTTGTGAACCTGGCCAGAAAAAACAAAAAATTATTTTAAAAAAAATCCTTATTGTGAAATTTTCGATTATTTTCTGAATGCCAATACATTGACACTTGTAACGAGTGAGAAATAGAATGGTTTCTATCGACCTGAAACTTCCGAAGGAGTTTTAAAATAAGTATATGGGAAATCACAGAATTTACTTTGTGCCCTAACTTGCTTAGAATTAAAGATATTCTTGACCATGAAATTTTCCTCTTCTGTCAGTTGCAATTGCTCATTCCAATGGAAGCAGCGCAGGATTCGTCAAATGTATGTGAAAGCAAAGTACCAAAATAAGAATGGTCTTTGCGAGAAAAATGTAATTCAAAATGACATTCAAGCCTACCATATTGCAATAAGTAGGTTAATTTTTTAGTTGAAAATTTTGTTTTCCCTAATAAAAAAAAGACGTAAATGGGGCAACTTTCCTTTTCCTTTATGTATTTAGAATAATTTTTTAATGGCACTCTCATTATTTTGTCAGAATAACATTTGTATTTTTAAAAAATGTACGTCATTGATATAATAGGTGTATCATGACCTTGTTTCATACTTTGCCTATACAGCTTTGGTCATCCTATAGAATACCTAGGTATTCTATACAATGCCTAGGCAAAGTATGAAATAATTCTCATATTTCATACTTTGCCTACAAAAGTCAGGCATTCTATACAATGCCTAGGCATTCTACAGAATTCCGGCATTTCATACTTTGCCGGTAACATATACAAACAAATTTTAGTATAAGAAATATGATTATAAATAATTAATATGCAGGCATATTCACTCAAATTTACATACAAACATGAGCTATTAAACAATATAAAGGAATGACTAGTTAAATAAAAAAGAATATAAAACTCAGCACAAAGTAATAAGAAAGAATGAAAAGAAAACATTTATCAGTTAAACAAATCAAATATAAATACAAAAAAAATAATGGTAGTAATATATGAATGACAAAAATTATAATTATAAGTACACATTTTCATTCAATTGGCAAGATGCAGATATATCTTACATTTCTTTTAATTATTTTTAAATCAGAGAGTTTTAGATTAACAACTCTTATTTTGTTGTCATTACCATAAAAAACTTCTAAAATTCTATCTGAAAGCAATTTGGTACCAGGAAAAGATTCATTCTTAATTAAAAGACGAAAGTACCTATTTCAACATTATTATTACTGAATCTCCATTTGCTCCTTTCTTGTAAATTATTTAAATAATTCCTTTTCCAAGCTTTCCATATCTGCTGGAAAAACCAATTAACTCTTTGCCATGCGGTTAATCTATTTTCTTTAACATTAATTAATTGAGGCTCTACAATAGCCCTCACAGGTCGACCAATTAAACAGTGCCAAGTGACAAAGTTTGAAAATCAAAAATCGGATGAAAGTGGTGACCGCAGCCCGCGGTCACTCACGCCTGTTTTTGCTACCGTCGTTACTCGCGGGGTGTAGAGAACATCCCAAACTTTTAACACGTGTGTTTAATTATGAAAATAAAATTAAGTCATTATGATGCATATTTATAAAGTACAAGATTATTTTCGTATTATACAAATAAAATTATTAAACTTATTGCATACAAATGAGACTAACAGTAATTTAAACTAAACATACAAAATTTTCATTTTAAAACACATAATTTTATATTTTTTCATAAACCAGTAAAACGTATATACCAATAATAAATATACTTTATAATTCATGAGATAACGATTGCAGAAAGTATAAAGATAATATTTTAATCATTTTCCAAACATTCAGAGCAGACTGTGTACATATGCTCAACTTCTCAGCCACCCAGATAAACTTTTGAAGGTCATTACATTAGAATCGTTCGAGAAATAAGGATTGCATAAGGCCTGAAGGTTGAATGACCTAAAATATGCAGCTACAGAAAAACTTGTGGTTCTACGCATTCTTTTTAGAATCCTGGGAGGATTTTCTTATTGCTGGAGTGTACAGAACACCTCGCGCGAGTGATTGCGGGTTAATTAAATCTTGTAATTCTTTTAGTTCAATATTCGCCCCTACAAATGCTCTCCCATTATCGGAAAACATCTGAGAACTGTTGCCTCTTCTTCCATAAACTCTTTTCAAGCAGGCAATGAAAGCTTTAGAAGTAAGGTCAGAGACAAAATCCAAATGAATTTCTTTAGTTGATAAGCATACAAATATTGAAACATATACTTTATTAAGAGCTTCTTTACGTTGATTTTTAAATTTAACCATAAATGAACCGCAAAAATCGACTCCACAATTATTAAATGGATATGAGGGAGTAACCCTTTTCTTGGGCAAATCGCCCATTCATTGATTGGATAAAATGGGTTTTTGTTTTTAAAACAAATGACACAATTATGCACAACTTGGCGTGTCAGATTTTTGTCGTTAAGTGGCCAATATTTTTGACGAACATGATATAACAAATTATTTGAACCAACTTGAAGGCATTTTACATGATAATATTTTATGACCATTAAAGTTACAACATGTTTACTAGGTAATAAAGGGTGCTTTTTTAGAGGTATAGAACTTTAAATTGCAATAAAACAACGATGTATTATTCGATTGACATGATTTTTTTTTTATATTCGAAAGATAATCTTGTGGCATTACATTTTAAATATGATTTCTGGCATAGGACTGCCACGGCTGGCTCGGATGTAGTCCAATCTGGAGAGAAGTCCAATCTTCGATGACTTTTTCCAACATTTGTGGCCGTATATCGGCAATAACACGATGAATGTTGTCTTCCAAATGGTCAAGCGTTTGTGGCTTATCCGCATAGACCAATGACTTTACATAGCCCCAAAGAAAATAGTCTAGTGGTGTTAAATAACAAGATCTTGGAGGCCAATTCACAGGTCAAAAAAGTGAAATTAGGCGGTCACCAAACGTGTCTTTAGATAAATCGATTGTATAACGAGCTGTGTGACATGTTGAGCCGTCTTGTTGGAACCACAGCGCCTGGACATCATGATTGTTCAATTCAGGAATGAAAAAGTTAGTAATCATGGCTCTAACTTGACACCATTGACTATAACTTTGTGGCCTTCATCGTTTTTGAAGAAGTACGGACCAATGATTCCACCAGCCCATAAAGCGCACCAAACAGTCAGTTTTTCTGGATGTAACGGTGTTTCGACGTACACTTGTGGATTAGCTTCACTCCAAATGCAGCAGTTTTGTTTGTTGACGTATCCATTCAACCAGAAGTGCGCTTCATCGCTAAACAAAATTCGCTTATGAAAATCGGGAACAACGACAATCTCGTTTTGGGCCCATTCGACGAATCTACGCCTTGCTTGAGGATCATTTTGATGAATTGCCAAACCAAACTGAGAATAAATCACTTGACAGCTGTTAAATCGGTCGCCATCTTGGAAAGTAATGCCAACTTAAACTTCTATACCTGGAAAAAACACTCTTTATAATCCATAAATATATATACAGATAGCTATAGAACCTAAGTATAACTATTCAATATAGGACATATTAGGCACAGTAGTACAATAACAAACTCCAGGCCTTAGGAACCAAGATTCTGATTCTTGTATATAAAGAATTATTCAAGTTTTATAGGTGTTATTATATTGGTGTGTGTGAACAGTGGCGGCGCTAGACCACGCGTGGACGTCAGCGAAATTAGGGTTCGCGAGGCCTCCTTTTTTCCCAGTCAAGAAAACGTTAAATTACATAAGCGAATTATAGTTAAACTAATGTATGAGTAAACGAGATTTATTGCAAATCAGATGATGACAGAAATTACACAAATAGAATTTAAATAGACGAACCATTCGGTTTTGGTCTCACTGCACTTTTTCAGGATTATGTCATTGCTAACACTAGCCGCTATTTCAGTTTCAATTGATAGAACTGATAACGCAGATAGTCTCCCTTGACTCATCGTGCTTCTCAAGTAGGTCTTAATCAATTTTAATTTTGAGAAGCTTCTCTCAGCGGAAGTTGTACAGACGGGAACTGTGAGCATGATTCTAATTGTTATATAAACATTTGGATATATTTCTTCCAAATTATTTTCTAAAATGTACTGAATGAGTTATTTCGCGTCGTTGATAGAGTCTAGTGAATTCGTTTTTAAAAGTTGGAGTTCTTCATATAGTTCGAAAGGCTGTATGTCGCTGTTATCGCCTTCCCGAAGTATTGTACCTAAATCATTATAATATTTGAGAAGATCTTCTTTTGATATATATATAGAATTTAAATAATTGATATCATAAATAAAACCAAATTGTTCAAAATATTCATTGAGAGCTTTAAATCGGCATTCGGTGTCGACTATAATACCATCAATCATTCTGTTAAAAAAGTTAACTCTGCACTGCATTTCGAAAGATTGAATAGGTTCATCAATATGTTCATAACCAAACATTCTTTTTTTCCTGGCTGTTCTTTTTTCTTTAAATTGAGACTCAATTTGGAAAGTACTTTTCTCTACAAATAATCGAGCTTGTGCAACACTATTGTCAAATCCTGTATTACAGAATTCTTGAATCCAGCTGCAAAATGACCATGAAGTATCAATAGCGACTTTCAAGTTGACTTGAACCGATTACCATAGTTTGCTTATATTATCAAATTGCAAAAATATTGCTTTTACTGCTCCGATTCTACTTTCCCACCTTGTTTCAGACAGAGGATTTAATGTCAATTTTAATTTAGTTTTTACAATATCCCAACGCTTACTTGACTTTGAAAACAGCACATAGATTTTATTGATGAAGCCAAAAAACATTTTGGCTGTTGCAGAAGAGTTAGCTGCATCAATCAAAAGCAAATTCCAACTGTGGCATCCGCACGGCGTGAAAAATGCTCTTAAGTTTATATTGAGTATACTTGTTCTGACACCTTTATTAATACAGACCATATTGGCGCCATTATCATATCCCTGTAATCGACAGTTTTGGATATCTAGACCATTTCTATCCAGTTCTTGTAATATCTAATTTGTTATATATTCTCCTGTTGTTTCTGCGAACAAATTCAATATTACAAGAACTGGATAGAAATGGTCTAGATATCCAAAACTGTCGAGCACAGGGATATGATAATGGCGCCAATATGGTCTGTATTAATAAAGGTGTCAGAACAAGTATACTCAACATAAACCCAAGAGCACTTTTTACGCCGTGCGGATGCTACAGTTGGAATTTGCTTTTGATTGATGCAACTAACTCTTCTGCAACAGTTGAGGAATTGAAAAATCTTAATATTACTGTCATTTGTTCAACGCGGCTGACATCCCTAGTACAATCGAGCAAGAAGGCGTAGTATTTTGCTTGTTTAACTCTGTGTATAATTTCTTCTATAACTGATTTAAACATTAACGAAATTAATTCATTTTGGATGTCGTGGCTCAGATAATGTTGAGTAAGTTGCTTTTCATTAATACGCTTGGCTCCCTTTTCATTAATACGCTTCATTCATGCTTGGGCTTCCGTAGGGTCAGATCATATTTCGATAACAACTTAAATAAATCAATAAAATTGCCACAGTGTCTGCTATCGTTCAAGTTAAGGGACTCTCGATTAGTTCTAAATGATAAATTGTGTGAGGCTAAGTAGTTTATTATATCATTCTTTCAAACAAATTATACCAGTACTTTTGCGATTCCTTATTCAAACTCTCATTATCCTTATCTATTGCTTTTCCGTGTTTAATTTCTTTATAGAATTCCATCCATTTAATCATGCATTCCATGCGTCCTTGACTTTGCTCATATCTTTGCAATATCAGACAGAAATCTTTCCAGTCACAACATCCTTCTTTTACAACCTGTGTCTTCAAATGTGAAAAAAGGTCTTCATGGAAAGCAATAAACTTTATCTTGAAAAATGGAGTAAACTAACCATCTGCGATGATGCTACGTTGTTTAGTTTCCATAGCCAGACGATTCTGGGTAATGCCCGTAAAGTACTAATCACTCTCCTTACTCGCATAACTGTATGAAAATAAATAAAAATGAATAACTAAATTCTAAATAATTAAAAACTTTGCGATGCCGACGGCAGTCGCCGACGTAGCCGACGCCACTGTGTGTGAACATTTTTTCTTTTTTAATAATAGTTTTTTGGCTTTTGAGGGAGGACGTCACTTTTCATTTTTGTCCGGTGCGGCAAATCTGCTGGAGCTGGCCCGGCTATATTTGTTAGATTTTACAAAACAATGTAACTGCCTTCAAGGAGAACTTTCGAAAAATTCTTTCTTAATATGCATGTACACCTTGTAAGAAAGATTAATTTCCAAAATAAATGTTTGCATCTTGAAAGTTAATTTTAATGCTTCACAGCATAGCTATCACATGGATATAAGTAATTTTAACTGGCAACAGATGCCGATCCTGATAGATAACTCTCCTGGCGTAGCGTTAAATAAAGAGCACTTTTTGCGTTCCTCACACCTCGGGCATTCCTCTTCAGCACGGTCAAAGGAAAAGAGGTTGCTTGTCATTGGTAGATGTGTAATGATATCATTATTCTGGGTTGCCTGGTTTGGCGTTATAGCATTTTTCTATGCCCTAGTGGTTCATTGAAACATAAAAGTTTTGTCCCCATTTGGGACAGTTCAGACAGTTTTTTCTTCCGTTTCTTGAATATAATAGTTAAATTCCCCTGCGTATGAAATTTTCACTGCAAAAATAACAATCTGTTCTTTTTTTTCATTCACGTAAATCAAAATATGTTGTTTCATGGATTCAATTTTGTAGAAGAAATATATGTTTGAGCTTAATAAATGAGGAACTCAATTACAAATAAAAAAAATTGTTATATAAGTTTATAATAATCCATTTACAGTGATTAAAAATACTTTGAAAATGAATTACATGTTTCGAGTTTTATCCTTATGTAAGAAAAAAGAAGTCACTTATAAATAAAGAAAATGTATGTTTTTTTATAATATATATTTATTGGTAATATTAATGTACATTTTAAAGGTAAATGAATTCGTTCATATATCAGGATGAATTTGTACAGGCAAGTGATATTTTACATTATTAGCTTAATTTCATTTTTGTAATTAGTGATTTGTTTTTTGTGTATGTGTGAAAGACTCATTTATTCACATTTATAAAAAAATTCGTCTAATACTCTGTTTCCTTTTAAATTTTAGAATTAAATTTACTGCAAAAGTTTTAGCTATTATAAACTTAACTATATAAATAAACTCATACTTAAATTTTTATTTTCTAATTTTTAGTAAAATACTATAAATAAAGTGATTCGTGGCTATTGTATAAGAAACATTTCACTGTTCAAACTTCCACATCACATCCATATTATTCGTTAGAGTTATCATCGACACATTTATTCACATAATTCTCAATTTTTGCAATTATTTTAGAGGTTTTCTCTTCTAACATCCTCACACATATAAATCTTCATTCAAGGTTTAAATCAAAAGTCCTGAAATAGAGTACCATTTGAATCCCTTCATCAGTGGTTTGTTATAGAGAATAGTTTGTTTTTATAACAGTCAAGTATGAAGAAATGGCCATTATTGGAATTTGGATTCATCTTAAAAAGTATTTACTGATCTGCAGTAGCGCACACAGGAATTTTTCAAGGGGGGTCCGGGGTCGAAAGTTCACCATTCTTGTATCATGTTCTTTTTAATTTTGTCAATTTTCGGGAACAAAACACAGTAAAAAACTAATTTTTGAATAACTAATTAGCATTAATTAATAAAATTAATCATTAATAACAAGTAATTAACTAAATTTTACGTACTATATACTTAGAATTATAATCAATCGGAAAAAATATCAAGGGCTTTGGGGGGGTCCGGACCCCCCTTGTGTGTGCCACTGCTGATCGGTGTTGTATCACTCGAAGCACATCAATTTTCTCCTTTCCTAAAGTATGTTTCCTCCTGTAAAGCTACTGCTCGAAAATTAATACGAAAATATGACATAAAATTATACGTTTTCGAGCAAAAATAAAAATTAACCATTAAATTATAATTTCCAAAAACTTATTTAGACTTTGCATATTATTTTACAAGAATTTTCACACACTAATTATTGACTTTCTTATAGTTACAATTAGAGATAATCAAGAAAGTATAAAACGTAGCAGAAATGTATTTAACGAAATCATTTAGAAAAATTTCTTTTTCAACATTTTCATTCTTAGAATATATATATATATATATATATATATATATATATATATATATAGTAGTAATTTGAAGTTTATTTTAAAATATCCAGAAATGGGCTTAATTTTCGAGAAATATATATCTTTATATTCGCGTGTGGTCTGGTATCATTTTAAGGGAAGTATTTGTACTTTCTTTCCATTTTATTTCGTTATTCATGAGCACAATGACGTTGAAAGTATAAAGTACGCACTCGGTAAATTTTCGAAACACCACTAATATTATACGAAAATGTAAGAATTTATTTTAAAAAATTATTATTTGTCAGTTAACCCCAAAAACTAAACATATACGTCTGAAATAAAATAACCGTAACAGTTATAGAAACAATTAATTACCGTAAAATCCGGCGTATAACGCATAATTTGAACACAGAAAATAAGATCGAAATTTATGAGTGCGCATTATACTCTGGGGAAAAAAATGTTACCTTTAAAAATAAGAAAAAAGCTCCTGGAAAAAAAATTAGACTTCTACATATATCGAAATACTGTGTGTGTGTGTTCAGTTGAAAGAAATCAAATGTAGATCTGGAAGAGTACACTATTTTTTTTCTAAATCTTGGAATAATACATTGAATAAGTGATTTCTAAACATATAGAGCCAGGACTTCGAACCGTTTTTTTTTTGTTCCAGTTCAACTATAAAAAAACTTATATCGTTTCTCTTCCGGTTTCCGTTCCGCCAAAAATAATGGTTTTCGGTTCCGATCTGAATGAATAATTTTACTTTACGTATATTCTTATTTGTACTACAAATATAATTCTATCGTAAACAAAAATTAAATTCTATCAAAATTTGAAAGACTTTTTATTTTTTTTTAAAAAAAAAGTCATCAGCAAGTTCATTCAACTGAATCTAATTTGATTTCTACAAGTAGTTACATCAAGAACTGAATCAGAAAGTACTAGTGAACACAGTGGCGTACCTACCAATGGGCTAAGCGGTGCCGTGCATCAGAGAACTCAACCTCAAGCGGGGCCCTCGCACCCTGACCACCAAGCAAACCGAACCTGCGATAATTTCTCCCACATTTAATATATAAATATAAAAGGTTACAACATAACTGTAATCAGGCCAACTCAGTTAAAATAGCACAGTAGTGAATAAGTTCAAACTAATCAATCACTTAAAAAACGGCAGATACCTGTGGAGGCCTTTTTCACGTTTTGAGTGTAAATTATTGGGAGAGGGGATTGATCTTAGATTGATTTTCAAATGTAATGGTTTTTATTGATAAGTCAATAAAGAATATTCGATTATTGTGAATTTTTCGATTTAATTTTGGACTGGGGCTAATTTTTTTTCTGAGCTGCACATTTGGAAACTATTGTATTACCATACGTCCTAAAAGGGAAGATTGTGTTTAGAATTAGAATGACGCGTGCATTATATTTCTTAAAATATTTTTGAAGTTTATTTTTGTCACACAGAGATCAGAGCATTTATATATCTTAGAATTTCAGCAATGTTATACTAACTGATACATCAAAAGAATTATAATTAATTGTAACTTAAAAATAAGAAGCTAACAAGTTTAACTTCTATACATAAAACTAATAAAATAACCTTTTTATATGAAAGATGAAAAAGTAAGAAATAAATGTGATGTAATTAGTCATAAAAGAACAATTAAACACGAATAATAGTTTTTTCCTTATATAAATAAGTTTACCAAGATACATGAATGATTTGCTTCTTGCTGACTTAAAGATATGTGTAGACATAATTTTGTCTTATGTCAACTAATTGTTTGCGTTTTACTAATCAAGAGTTCTTCTAAAAATTCAAAGGATTTAATATTTTATACTAACGAAAGCAATATATTACAGTTGGAAAAAATATAAATTTTACATTTATTCATTTGTGTATTTAAAGGATTTATTTTTGAGAACATGCAAATAAATCGATAGTTTATTAATGTCTCATTCAAAGGAAACATGAGTGATATCGCAAAGAGACGGACCTCATTATTTGAATAACGATCAAGTAACGAGGATGATATCCGACCTGGAACCCAGTCGATTATGTTATGACGACAATGAAAGTACTTTAAGCCTTTAGAAAGTTAACGTGTATTAGAGCCCTGCTAGGTGATGGAATCCTCAATTGTGATCACTCGGCTACCACAGCTGTAAAAACATGTGGAATCTACAATGTGATACTGTTTAACAAGTGACATTTATTTATGATTTTGAGATATAGTATTAAGTTAACGCCACATTCCTGCCATTTATCACATTTACCTGCCATTGTTAATCGATCATCATAATTTTCAGCATACATAGGAACAATTAGATCAAAGATGAACATTATCATATAATTTTATTCCTTGAAAAATGTTAGGTGTAAAAATCTAAACTTAATATTTAGATTCAATAATTATTATGAAATCTAATGCATCAAAACAGAATGAATTATCGAGGCAATTAAAAATGACATTTATCAATGTTTTATTCTTTTAAGGAAAGAAAGTATACAAAAATTCTTAACAGAGTGTTATATAAATAACTAATTAATTCTCAGAGAAGCAATTATAAATTGATTAACCACAATATAGCTTAGTTGAATATTTACATGTCTATTGGTACATAGATGTTCAATAGTTATAAGATTTCTTAAACTCACATATAGTTAATGTAATTTTGTTATTTGTTAAAGAATTATGCATGTGTCTTAAAGCAAATATTTTCCATTATAAAAAGATAAAGAGCTTCAGAGTACTATATGATTATAAAATAGCCCATTATCGATTTGAGATTTTACATTATGACATAGAGAGACAGGCAGAAATTTTGCTTTTTCTTTCCATTTTTTAAATTCATTGTATGTATCTAAATGTTCAAATAATTATATTATTATTTGTTTTTCAAAATTAATTAATTTAAGAGTTAACACGATAATTTGAGTTTGTATGTACGAAACTACTGCGTTTAACAGAATAAAAATAAATCTATAACATTTTCAACATTTTAAAACATTTACAGAAAATCAAAATATAAATAAATTTTACCTTGATAAATTAATTTAAATTTGCTTTAGGTTATTATACCTTTGACTGAAATAAAATAAGCGTTCCTTTTTTTCGTGCAGTAGTTTACATTGTGATTAGTGTTTTATATACATAATAATCAATGTTTTATACTATTTCATTCAATGCCTTTAATAATACTGAAAAAGAAATCTTGGTGGAGTGTCGTTTAAATTCGTAGGAAATGTCTCCTTTAAAAGGAAAAGAAATTTTTTGAACTGAAATCAGTAGTAATTATCACATGCGATTTCCAAACACAAGTTTCTCTAAGAAAAGGAAAATGGGGACATTTAAACTTAGAAAGTTCTACAGTATTGGATAATTTTTTTATAAAAAAAATTATCCAATACTGTAGAACTTTCTAATCCAAATATCCAAAATATTTGAAAAAATAAATATAATCAGAACATAGTCTAACAGATATAGTTACATCTAAATTAAAATAATATGTTCGTTCTCTTTTTTTTTCGCCTATTTATTCGTGAGTCTAGCATTTTATGTACAATAGTATAAAGAAAGAAGTGTTCGGGGGCGCTCTAAGGCTATTGAACGTTTGAAACTCTGAATACAGAGTAAGATGGCTCTTGTAAATGAATATGGAAAGTAAGTCGTAAAATCTTTTATATCAACAAAAAATGCTTCTCCCCGTTGATCCTTTAGTTTTTGGTCATTGTTGATGATCATATGCCTATTTGGTGTAAGAAAACCTAGAAATGCACATCTGCCTTCTTGTAAATCTTCTAAGGTTACTTTAAAATAGCCGGAAAACTATTCTTCCTCTTATTGAAGTAATAAATCTTTGGAAAGGGCATTTCTCTCCTTTTCTGTTAAATTGTCGGACATAAGATAGTGACGACAAAGCCCCCCAAAAAAACCTCCCCTCTTCTACTTACCCGGTCATTGTAAGGACCTGTTCAAAGGAAGAGGAAGGGGGGGGTGATATTTGAAGCTAAAGTCTTTCTTCGTTTTGAAAAAAGTAAAGAAAAATTGTTGTCACAGTTATCTGCAACTCGATTGAGGAGTCAGTGAGTTGAGAAGGAAATTTTTTTGTAATTGGTTTGAATGTTGATCGAAGGAGTTGTCTTCGTAGGAATGTTTTGGCTCTACCTTACACACAAAATCAGTTCATCATCGCACAAAAATCAGAGCAGTAATCTTAGAATTTAGGCATGCAATTCTTTTGAAATTTTAAATAAAAAGTAAGGATTATCCAAAGGAAAAGAATATAACTTTTTTTGTACAAAAGTCGAAAAAAATTAAGAAGCCCAGTATGTTGTCATTACTCGCAAAAGAAACAATTCAGTAAAAAGAAGAATATAATCCTTTTATGTAAACTAGTTTACCGAGATACATGAAGCTCCTCGGCAAATTAAAAATGTTTGTAGTCATAAAATTTTGTCTTTGATACCAGCTTATTGTTTGTACTTTACTATCAAGTATTCTAAAATTCAAAAGCATTTCCTCTTTTTTACAAATGAAAACAATTTATTACTGTTGAAAAAAATATAATCTTAAATTTCTTATATGTATTTAAAGAATTTATTTTTAGGAACACGTATGTAAATTGAAAAATTATTAATATTTCATTTACGAGTTTCATTAGGAACAAAGTAATAAGACGAACCTCGTAATTTAAATGACGATCAAGTAACGAGAACAATAGCCGAGCTAGAGCCCCCACTTCTAATTTCCACACCACGACAACGTAAGGATTTTGACTTAATGCGTATCAGCTCTATTACATGATGGAACCCCTAATCGTGATTATTTTTCTATAAAAAAACACATGAAGGGACTACAATGTGGCACTATTTAACATGTGCCAACATTTATAGCCTTAGAAAATTCACATTTTATAGCATAATGCGAAACACCTACCTGCTGTTCAACTCATTTTTTTGCCATAGTAAATGTTTTATCAAAATTTTTAGTATATATAGAAAGAATTGGGTCAAAGGAAAAAATAATTTTAATTTTTGAAAAATACTTGTAAATAAAATTTAGACTTATTCTAAGGATTCGTTAAGTATTATGAATTCTAATATATCAAAATAGAATGGATTAAGAGTACCATGTATTCTGCAAATATATTCTAAAAGAGAAAAACAATTATAAAATCATTAACAGTGCAGTTTCCTAAGAATCATAGTTGATTTTTGACGTTGTCCAGTGGAATACATATGTTGCGTTTTCGGGGGTTCGAAATGATTGAAGCCGAACAGCAGGATCCAAAACAATTTTATTCTTGGCCAAAACAGTCCTCCACAAATTGTAGAACAGTTCGAGAAAGTCACGTACAATCGATGAAAATACTGATATCACAGATGTAATACACTAACAAAAGCAATAGTAAACATTCAGCACAAAAATAATAACTCAATAAAAGCAATAGCACACGCACTATGCAATCGTCTCTCTCTCTCAAGCACAGAGAGGTATCACTTGCATGAAAGCTGAGATCTGACTAACTGACTACCCGGCCCGGGGCTTTTTATACCTTTCGGTAAGAAACCTCTTGCACTTGCCAGAATAATCGAGAAATAGAAAGGTCTAGCAAAATCCGGAACGTACGAGAAAAGCTCAATACAGTAATACATTCGATACAATAGTGTTACAATACCGCGATAGGGTTGCCAGACAGGGTAATTAGGAGCAGGGTTGCCATGGTCGCCAAGCTTATCGCCCACATTTGGCGATATATCGCCAAATTTGGCGCCAAAAATTAAGTCGCCAAATCCGTCGCCAACTTGGTGCTAGCTGCAATATTTGGCGAGTTTACCATTTAAACCAATGTTAAAGCATGGGGGCCGTGCAATGCAGTGGAAATGATATTACAGGTAAACAGGGTTGAAATCACATTAGATACGACAAATTAAACTGTAAAAATGAACACAAATGAGTAGAAACAATTAGAATAAGACTAAATTCGTAACAATATGTTGCAAATACGTACAACCAGTGACACACACAGGAATTTTTCAAGGGGTCCGGGGTCGAAAGTTCAATATTCTTGTATCATGCTCCTTTTGATTTTGTCGATTTTTGGGAACAAAACGTAGTAAAAACTAGTTTTTGAATAAATAATTAGCATTCATTAATAAAATTAATCATTAATAGCAAGTAATTAATTAAGTTTTACGTACTATATACTTAGAATTATAATCAATCAGAAAAAAAATCAAGGGCTTTGGGGAGGTCTGGATCCCCCTTGTGTGCGCCACTGCGTACAACAACTTTTAAACAAAAGACATATTTCAGGTAATTTTCTTCTTGATTAAAAAGCCGTATGCAAGTGTCTCAAAGTAGATATTTTCATTTAAAAAAGATAGAGTTTCAAAGTTTTAAACTATTTTAGAGTAATTCTTTAACGATCTAAGAAAATCTAAATTTTGCATTATGACAATAAGTAAGCACACATTCTCCATTTTCTTTTCTTTTATATTATTGATTATACATTATTATAATTAATTAAAAATTACATTACTTTTTGACACCTGCGTAAATTAAGTTTGTGTAACAAATTCCTGCATAAATGAATTCATAATAATTTACATATTTTAATATACTTACTGAAAATCAGAATATAAATAAGTTTTACTTAACAAAATTTAATTATTTTTATCTAAGTTTATTGTATCTTTAATTAAAATAAAATAAGTGCTTCTTTTTTTTTTACGCAATGCTTTATATTATCAGCACTGTTTTATATAATAATAATCGCGAATTTCGTACTCTAATTTATCTTACCACTACCTGCTACCTCAACATACTCATTTTTGGCATGATTCTGAAATCACGCCAAATTGGTATGTTGCGGCCAGTCTAATGTTATAGTAATGTACAGAATTAGAGGTACTTATGTATTATCACAAACTATTGGTGACATTATACAAAATGAAGCACATGATTGCTAATTCAACTCACACAAAGTTGGAATTGCCAAAGTGGCGAGTTGTCTTGAACGTTGGCGACTGTGCAATAATACGCAAGTGCTACAAAAATTATCCAAAGTATATATATCCCAAACATAAAAATAAGTTGAAAAATGAAGTACAATACTAACATTAACCGACATAAAAAGAACTGAACTAACTTTATTAATGCAAAAGCATAATTTGAAAAATAAGGTATTTACATATAACCGCAACCTATTGGCGATATATGAAATGAAGCACGACTCAAAGTTCAACATATATATATGACATGTAATATCGGGTTTGCCAACTTGGCAAGTTATTTTGAATGTTGGCGATTGTCAGGATAGTACATAAGTTCCAAAAATAATTTATCTTCTGACCACCTGCTTCCTCAACAGGTATTTAAGCCATTTGTCGGGTTTGATCATTCTCTCATGCCTATTCCAGTTTGATATGTAATTACTACCAACACTGCTTTTGCTTGGGCAGTATTATTACCCAAGTATGATTTTCTGCATGGCAATTTTATGCACTTAAGGCAACAGTATACCCTTAAAGGTTCAAAAAAAGACACATGAAATTGCAAAGAACCATATTATTGGATCAAGTGTAGTATAGGGGGGGGGCTACTTGGCGCAGTCCTTTATTTTGGTTACTAAAAGTGGTCTCCAAGGTACTTTTTTTGGTATTATTTATTTTAGAATGAATTCGATGTCTCACCATGACATTTCGTTTTAAAATCGCCAAGTCCTAAGTGCCCCCCCCCTATACTACATTTGAACCGAACTGAAATATAACCCTTATCAATGAGAAGTTTTAGTTTGTAAAAATTATAATCTTCGCATTTTAGAGAAATAAATAAATAAGTTGTAATTTGCAAGCAAAATCACACACATAAACATCCCGCGGTAATACCTAAATGTTGCCAAAACAACAAAACAAAATTTTAGTTGTTGAAAGAATAATCCTTAAAAAAATTATTTATTCCAAAAATAATGCTAATTAAATATCAAAGAATAGAAAAGTTGAATAAATATTCCAACCGATAAACATAGCTACAGTAAAAATACGTAATAACCTTGAAAAACTGCATGTAAAGTATAAATTGTCCTCTTAGTGAGAAACGTGACTACATATGACGTCATAACACTGGAAAATCACTTAAAATTAAATTTTAAAAGTTTGGAAGGAATTATGAACGCCAAACCTATTTAAGAACCTTCTCGTGTAATTTAGTGTACGTGTACCAAGTTTCACGTAATTTGGGTGTCTGGATCTCGAGTTATGAGGGAATATACAAACAGACAACAAATGCGTCTTAGATATATATATATATATATAGATAGATAGATAGATAGATAGATATTGCAGTTATTTATGAAATCAAATGGTCTTTTATTTCAGAAAAAAATGCTACGGTTGCAATTTGATAAAAATTATTTCTTTTATCACCCATTTTGCGATATTCAATGGTTCACCATATTCTCACTCACTTTGCATGATTAAATTTTTATACGTCATTATGAACTAGGATTGGCACAATTTACTGTATTTAACATTAAATGAAAATCAATTGATTTACACTAGAGAACTGAATATTATCTTTGTGACTCAAAAGTAATTTTCTTCCCACTTCAGAATATATCAAAAAGAACACGGAAGAGAGAATAACAAATAGTAGTAATACTATTACATGGTAGAATAAATAAACTATTTTCGAGTATATGCATGTTTTGAAGATTTAAGAAGCAGAAAAAATAAAATTATCATCCTTATCCCCATCCCCCCACACACTAATGAGTAAGAATCCCGCTTTTATAACTGTCTAAAAAGTTTGGGAGGAAGAGGGTTGGAACTCAATAATGAAATCAATCAGGAATTCAAGTATGATGTCCATTATATAGGTAAAAGTGTCTTAAAATTTTAGGGACATTCTTAGAAAAAAGTTTTTAGTTTTATAATTAGATACACATTTCTATGGATAAACTCGAATTAAATTATTTAAAATTAGCAAGGATATAAAATTACGGCCAGAAAATCTTGTAAAAAATTCTGATCACTTTTTCTTAAAAAAAATTAAAACATGCTTTGTATACTTAAATTAATATAAATTTAGAAGTGTTCTTTTACTTTAGTAATTTGTAAATAATTGGCCGTATAATTTTTAACATAGCAAAGAAATGCACCCCTTTTATTTAAAATAATTTACTGTTAAGAAACAATTTCGTGAAATTGTTATTTCTATTGTTGCTAAGGTAAAAAATATTTCAATAAACCTTTTCTTTCATTTTATAGGCATTTAAATAAAGGAATTTATTTTTAATTCGGCGTTTAATGTAGTTATTTTACAAGAGGAAACCATAAGAGAATCACCAAAAAAATTACCCTATGGTTTCTTATGGAACGAGAATTCTTGCATTTTAAATTTGTGAATTTTTAACTTTCTCTTTATAAGAAAACTTATTGCGTGTAAATTAGGCATAGCGTGTAGAGACAGAAAATTGGGGCTTTTCATTCCATTTAATTAAACACTATAACACAGGCAGTATGTAATTCAATTTTTGTCTTGTTCAAACTCAAATTTCATTAGGTACAAAAAAAAAAATCGCTTCCACAAATATGTATTTATATATGAATATACATTTAGCAGTAACATGTAATTGAAATCCACTTTTTCATTATTTTATTTGGCATAAGTTTGGTAACAAATTGAATCAAGTTTATACATTATATGTGTAGATATATGATTACACTATGGAAGGATATATACTAATTTCCGTTTGAAAATGAGTTTTATTTATAAGCTGATCTAGCTTGCGAGTATGAGAAAAAAATTGTTTCTAGTTACTTTTGGAAGTCTGCTTTTTTATTTTTACAGAGGGAGAGTTTGATATAAAGTGATAAAATATTAAGCTTTTAAAAATTTTTCGTTTATATTAAACAAAAATATGAGAGAAACTCGATTCATTGTCAGAGTGAAATCCATAGCTTTCGGTCAATCCGTCATTCGACTTGTATCATTATGAATATATATACATATTGAATTGTTATTAGTAAAACAAGTATATACGATTACGTAACGATTAAAATGTAATTTGATGACTCACAGAATGAGCGAAACAAATAACCGATTTAATAAAAATCTATCAATGTATATTTAGCACACAAGCTATCTAAAATTATAAATAAACAATATATTTTGTAGAATAGAAAACTAAATACGAAAATAAGCTTGTCAAATCCCTTTAGTAAACGCTTTTTATTCTGTATCAAAAAAATTAATTTTCGATTTATAGTAATAACATTTCTAAAAGATCCGACTAAATCACTTATTGGTTTGCCGCGTTGCGTGGTTAGGCATTCTTCACTACAACACGGTTGAATTAAATATAACATTAAACATTTATTAACTTTAAAGATTAAATGTGCAATTAAGAGGTAAGCTTTCAAAAACTACAACACATGGAACCAGGCACGCTACAATAATAACAGATCAATTCAGTTCAGTTTTGGAGTCGTTATGTTGAGTTGTAAGGTCGCTGCATACCCCCTTCCAGTGTCAACGATACCTAGTTGGAAGATGAACTTTGCGACCAGAACGTGTAGATGGCTGGGTAGGCGTTGAAGCTGTTGGATCAGATTCCACAGTAGCAGGTGTTTCATTCTTGGTTTGAGGTAGTTGCAAGTCCTCCGTGTTAAAAAAGAAGGCAGGTTTGCATCTATCAATAGATACAGATACCCGTTTACCATTGATGTCAAGTAAAAACACTTTATCCTTCCTTTGTAAGACTTTGAAAGGGCCATCATAGGGTTGTTGTTGAAGTGTACGACGTAACATGTCTCGGCGAAGAAAAACATGTGTTGCTTCCAACAGTCCTGGATGGATAAAAACTGGACATTTGTCATGGTGTTTTGGTGGTTTAGGGTGAAGTGATTGCATGTGAGACTTAAGTTTCGAAACAAAATTCACAACCTCATCGTCTGGCTTGGAAGAGTCAAACATCTCCCCTGGCAGTCGAATAGTGGTTCCAAAAACTAATTCAGCTGGGGTACTTAGAATATCTTCTTTAAGAGAAGCTCGTAGACCTAGTAAGATGATAGGGAGTACTTCTGTCCAACGCTCAGTAGCATGGCATTTGATTGCACTTTTCAATGGGCGGTGCAATTCTTCGATCATCCCATTAGCTTGAGGGTGGTATCCAGTTGTACGACACTTCTGAACACCAAGTAGTTTGCTAAGAGCTTTGAAGAGCGAGGACTCAAACTGCCTGCCCCTGTCGGTTGTGAGAATTGCAGGAGTTCCAATGCGAGACACCCAAGAGGAAAAGAAGGCCTCAGCCACAGTCTCAGCAGTTATGTCTTTGAGAGGTTGGGCCTCTGGCCATTTCGAAAAACGGTCAATCATTGTCAGGCAATAGGTGTAGCCATTTGATGGAGGTAGAGGTCCAATGAGATCTAGATGAACATGATCGAAACGTTGGGAAGGTTCTTGAAATGATGAAAGAGGTGATCTAGTATGACGATGAATTTTGGATTTTTGGCAAGCTAGGCAGTGTCTTGCCCACTTAGCTACATCTGATGAGATTGATGGCCAAACAAAACGCTGCTTCATCAAATGTACTGATCGACGTATGCCAGGATGGGATAAATTATGCATAGCAGAGAAAACATCTTGTCGATGCTGTTTTGGGATGTAGGGTCTGGCTGTGCCCGTTGATAGATTACACATAATTTCAGTAGACGAATTGGGAAAAGTTACCTTTTTGGGTTCCAAGGAAGTTCCAGATGCTATTAGGGTGTGAAGCTCTGATCAGTCTGTTGTGTCTCAGCAATACAGTCATAGTCAATTTGACTTGGGAAGGTGATTGCAGAAACACGAGAGAGAACATCAGCAGCAATATTGTCAGATCCTGGAATGTGTACAATATTTGTGGTGAACTGAGAGATGAAATCCAGCTGTCGGATCTGCCGTGGAGAACACTTGTCACTTTTTTGCCTAAAAGCATAAGTGAGGGGGCTTGTGGTCAGTAAACACTGTGAAATCTCTAGCTTCCAGCATATACCGAAAGTGTCGGATAGCCGAGTAGATAGCAAGGAGTTCACGGTCGTAGGCACTGTAAGACTTTTCAGATGAAGTAAGTTTTCTGGAAAAGAAAGCCAATGGCTGTAGCTCAGAGTCCACAACTTGGTGAAGTGCACCTCCTATGGCATAATTAGAGGCGTCCACATGAAGAGCAAGCGGGGCAGAAGGTGAAGGATGAGCAAGAAGTGCAGCATCAGCAAGAGCTTGTTTACACCTCTGAAATGCTGTAATTGCCTCAGAAGACCAGTTTAAAGGCTTTGAGTCCTTCTTACCTTTAGAACCTTTTAAAAATTCACTTAAAAGATACTGTTGTTCAGCTGCTTTGGGCAAGAAACGTCTATAAAAATTTAACAGTCCTAAAAATTTTCTCAGAGAGCCAACAGTCTCTGGTTGTTTGTAATCAAGAACTGCTTGAACTTTTTTTCAGGCAATGGCTTAATGCCATCAGGAGTGATAAGGTGGCCAAGGAAAATGAGTTCAGTCACACCAAATACACATTTAGAGATATTTAGTTTTAAACCATATGAGCTCAGTCTTTGGAATATAGTTCTTAAGTGAGAACGATGCTCCTCAGCATTTTCTGAGTAACACAAAATATCATCAAGTAGACAAAACAAAAGGAAGTCCTCTTAGTACTTCATACATGAATCGCATAAAGGTTTGTGGTGCATTCACAAGGCCAAAACACAAATGGGTATATTCGTAAAGACCCCATGGAGTTGTTACAGCTGTCTTAGGAATATCACACTCAGCTATAGGGAATTGGTGGAATGCCTTAAAAATGTCTATTTTGGGAAATATCTTCTTGCCATGTAGTGCATGAGCAAAGTCATTCAAATAAGGCATGGGGTAGCTGTCGAACTCAGTAACAGAATTCAGCTGCCTGTAATCCCCAACAGGTCTAACTGTAGAGTCAGATTTGGGCACAACATGAAGAGGAGAACTCCAGGGACTTTTGGAAGGTCTAATAATGCCTTGAGCAAGAAGAAATTCAAATTCTACCTTCACTGCATCATACAGTTTAGGGTGTAGCCTTCTAGGCCTGGCAGTGACTGGTGGGCCAGTAGTAATAATATGGTGGACTGTGCCATGTGATGCTGATTTGGAAATTAAAGAAGGGTTGCTGAGGTCTGGATATTCCGATAAGATGTTTTTAAAACTGATGTTTGCATCTACAGTGAGGATTGAGGGCTGTACAATATTTGAAAAAATACAAGAAGTGAAAAGAGCAGTTTCCACATCCACCAACCTTTTTTTCTTAAGGTCGATTAAAAGGTTGAAGTGCTTTAGAAAATCAGCACCAACTATAGGAGATGATACATCAGTAATTATGAAAGTCCAGATAAAAGGTCGCCTCAGACCCAGGTTCAGTTCTTTACGGACCATACCATAGGCTGGAATTTTGGTATTATTAGCAGCAAATAAGGAGAAGTTAGACTGAGGTGATTTATTCATAGTTGGAGAAGGTGGGATGACACAGATTTCACTTCCAGAGTCTATGAGGAATTTCTGGCCAGACTTGCGGTCTAATAAAAATAACCGGCTGGTATGTTTCGAGGGCTCTGCCATTCCAGCTATGACAGAGCTTACTCGTTTTTTTTTGCACAAATGCACAAGGTGAAACACACTTGTGGGCCTGCTCTTTATAATGGCGATGATAGTAGCAGATGCCACTTCCTCTATTGACACTCCTAGAGCGTGAATATGATCTCCGGCGGTCAGAACTATATCGTTGGTGGCGAGAGGAATTGCGCTCTCTTGTCAGTTCAGCAACTTGTAGAGACAGCTCTTGGATCTGCCTGACGAGAGAGTCCATGGTTGGCTGAACACTGCATGAAGATGACTGGGATGGTGGAGGAACAGTTGTGGCAGCACAGATAGTTGAGGATGAACCAACAACCTCAGAAACCTTATCGGCGATGATAGCCAGTTTATCCAAAGGCTCCGATGATGCAGACAAAACAGTCTGGATATGTGGTGGCATTCTTTGAAGCCACAAACTTTGCAGAAAGTCATCCTGGAGTTGGCCATTAGACAGCTCTTTCATTTTCGCAACAGGTGGCTGGGCTTCTCATCTCCTAGCTGAAGGTCAGTAAGCAGTTTCTTAGTTTTTGAGTCTCGAGTCGCTAAATTGGGTGATGAGCCGCTGTGAGAGAGTGTGATATTTGTCACTGTTCGGAGGGCTTAACACAATGTCCGACACGTAGGAGAGAGTTTCAGCATCCAGGTTCGCAACCAAAGCAGAATACTTAGTATCATCACTGGAGATACCACTGAATGTGAATGCATGGTCGCATTGCGCAATCCATAGACGAACGTTGGATTTCCAAAACGGCGGCAGCCGCAACGCAATACGAGCGACTTCAACGGTTTCACTAGTCATATTGTTGAATAAGCAGGAAGCGAAACGAATCTCCGAGCAGATGCTTCAAGTGGCCTTGAGGAGGAGAAAAAAAATCTTTCGCTACGTACTGATCATCCGTAGTAGAAGAATTTGTATTGCATTCGCCAGTAGAACAGAATAGCTTACGTGTTTTTAAGTCCAAAAAGGGGTCACCACTGCCGCGTTGCGTGGTTAGGCATTCTTCACTACAACACGGTTGAATTAAATAACAATAAACATTTATTAACTTTAAAGATTAAATGTGCAATTAAAAGGTAAGCTTTCAAAAACTACAACACATGGAACCAGGCACGCTACAATAATAACAGATCAATTCAGTTCAGTTTTGGAGTCGTTATGTTGAGTTGTAAGGTTGCTGCAGGTTATATTTAAAATACTTATTCGTAACATCTACAAAATGTACAACAGAGGAGCTGATTCTGTTTGGAATTTCCGTGCCATGAGTAATCGTATTATCTAAATTAATCCAATATCGTTTCGTTAAAAACCCGGAAATTCAAAAAACAATCAAACAATAATGTAAGCGCTTTCTGCTCGTATTACTTACCACCGTAATTACATAATTCAACTTTTTATTCAAAAAATAATGAAGAAATAAATTATTTAATTTCATTTAAAATAATTTTGTTCCATGTATTTAAACTTGCTATTTCGAAATATGGTTAGATATTTTTTTTATGCTTTCCATAAGAACACAGCTTTCACCGTGTGAACAGGTTTAGCTGGGGTATGTTACAAGAGCACTTAGCCCTTCTGGGGCTTTCATCTCTTGTCTGAGATATTTTTGACTTGATACTTTGATTACATTGCCCTTTTTATTTTAGAGATTTAAAAATTTTTTAAAGATATGATAAAAAAGAAGTTTTAAAAAATTTAAAGTTAAGACTTGAAAACAGGAAAAATTAATTTTAATCCACGCCTAATGCGAATATGAATGATTGGCATCGTATTCAAAGCAAGCGCCGATGTTGGCGAGAAATTTGCTAAGGTCTGTAACCCTGCAGACTGTCATCTCCCTGTTTCCTTCCCCTCTCCTCTTCTAAAAAAGTGCTCTTTATTTAACGACTTCTCTCTCCTGGCTCTTTACTTAGAAATGGCTGTTTTGAATAAACATAGTTTCTTTTTCTTCAATACTGTTGCCTGATAATTTTTTAAATTAAATTATTTATTGAATGCTATGAAGAAGATGCCCAAAGTTTTTATTCTTTTTGATGTAAGTTTAATCTGGTAATTTTGAGACTTGTGTACTTACTTTCTATCATGTATTCTCACTACTAATTCTGTGGTGATGTTAATACTAAAGTACCCAAATTCCTATAGATAGTTTTATTATGAAAGGATTACAAAAGGAATAAGAACTGGCGTAGCTAGTTATGAATAAGCTGTGCATCAAAATTCCTTTAGGACCCTTTTTTTAGATATGGAAACCCTGGTAGTGGGACTGTAGTTACGGATATTTGGGGTTCCTGTAGTATGATACCGCGGTAGCTATGCCCCTGTGAGGAAGTATAATTTACTTAAGAGACTTTATTGCCAATTGCAGAATCCTTATAAAATGAAACTAAATATGAAGGCTTTCAAAAGTTTTTTGCAATATGTGAGGAAAATGAAACTTTGTTACTAAGTGTGGAGAATTTTTAATCCTCTGTCTGAGTATTAACCCACAAAAATAACTTTCAAACTTTAAAATATATTTAAGATGAAAAAAAATATATTTTTTGGAAAATTTTCAAAAGAAGGTAAGGGATTGCTGAAAAAATGCTTTCAAAATGATTTTTGTGTATGTTATAAAATTGTTTCCACCTATATTAATAATTCATTGTTAACTTTATTTTAACAATCAATACATTATTACAAAATTTTTGGTATCTTTTGTGTGCACAACAAGTGTTTTTGGTACTTACGTATTATTACAATTGTAAACAAAGCACATGGATGCATGTACCACTCATGCAAAATCATGTTTGCCAACTTGGAGATTTATCTTGAACATTAGTACTGTTGCAGTAGTAATAAGTATAATTTCTTTTTTTTTGTAATTAATTTCATCTTATAGGTTAAGATGAAATTTATAATTCATCTTATAGGTTAAGATGGTTTTAGATATTTTTGGTAGAAAAGAAACACAACAGTGTTAAAAATTTGTTCTTGAATTTTTTGTACAAAGTGGGTTTTGTGTTTGTGGATTCTTTTATAAGCTTTTTCGTCATTTTTACTTTTTCGTTTTACAATTTTAGTTTTTCTCACCATGAGTTTTTTAATATTAATCTGTAAACCCCTTCGAATATCCACATATCTCATTTAAAAAAATAAAAAAAATCGATTGCACATCGTGGGATGCCTTGCTAGCATCCTTTTTTGTCAAGGGAAGTACTGTAAAAAGAAAGGGGTTTGGGAAATGATCAAAACCCCACCTATATAGAGCAGGGGTTCCTAACTTTTTTGTCTCATACACAACTTGCCATGTTTTCCAGTAAAGTTTTGACTACTGCTTACCAAGTAATGATTTTTTGCAAATTCATGAATTAATGTGTTTTTGACAGCAGGTTTAGAGCTACTTAATTTTAAAGATTTAAATTTTTAATTTAGGTGAATTGCAATTTTAAAAACTTAAATACTCATTAACTCTAATTATTTATTAATTAAATTAAAACTAATTACCTGTTGCATAAAGAAAATTAAACAAAAATAATAATTTTGATAACAAGAAAGAATCTGATGCATTTTAACTGTTTATTTAACATTTTGCATCAGTTATGTTAGGTTTAACACTAAATTATTTCATTTTGTAGTATACAGTTTTTTTTTTTATATTGAAAATTGTTTCACGAGAAAAAGCAATTATAAGTTTTATCATGCTTTTTCATAATTTGGGATAAATATCAAGTATGTCTTTTTGAAGCCCTAATTTCTCACATACCTAATTCTAAGCTGTATTTTTAGATCCTCGTTAGAGTCTATTCTGATAAGTTCCTCTTGTAAATATGGAATTTATTTATTTTTCCTATTGTAGAAATATGAGTTAAATGCATACTGTAATATTACCATGGTCAAAACATTCTCAAATTGAATTTTGAAACTGGAATCAAGGGCATTTAAGTAGTGAATGTAGTTTATACATATGTTTCTAGCAAATTGTTCATGACAAATTGGGAGAAACTGGTGAAATTCTTAACTTCCATTACTGTACTCCTTTAGCTAAATTTTGGCAAGAAATAGTGAAATGATAATCCTTGGCTTAATCAAATTTAGGTTGTCACCTTTTAAGGGCAAGTTAATCTCATAAAAGTTAGAAAGAAAACCTGTTTGATAGATAAAACCTGGCTTCCACTTGATCAAAATTTTTTCTAAATAAGTCATCTTTAACATCTCAAAACTCTCTCAAGCAGTCATGAAAAATACAAAAAAAAAAAAAAAAAAAAAAAAAAAATTCTAAAAATATAAGGCTTTTAAGAGTAATGTACTTTAGAGTGTGACAGAGTTAATTATGAAAGTACTCAACATTTTCCTTCGCACGTTTGTTCAATGTTGCATTGCTGTGGATTCAGTTTACTGCTTTGATGACTAATTGAAAAGATTCATTCAATCTACCATTTAATTTTTTGACAACTAAGTGATGGCATTGGATGGTGTATTGTACTTCTAATGCATACATTGCTAATATATTAAGGTTGCTTGGTAAGACATTGCTATTTTAGCAAATATTTTAATCAAAACACTGATACTAAGGTTTGGCACAAAGGGAACAAGTTGCATATAATTATTTTCAGAAGTAGGTACTGAAGTGTTTAAATTTAAATGTATTCAAAATTCATAAAAAAAAGTTATGTGGATTCCAATATTTTAAATCTTGGGGTCTAGAAGAATAAAGCATGGCACTTTTTCAGGACATAGGATTTATTAATCAGGATGATGAGAATGAGATACATAGCAATTTGAATGTTCTTTCCCTGAAAACTTATCAAAGTTAACTTCTTTTAGAAAAATTAGCAAAATATTGTTACTTTGAATAAGGTAAAAGTATGTCATGGTCAAATAAACAATGTATCCTATTCTGGATTTATTAGGGCAGTTTTATTCCAATTTTGGTATGAATGAAAGGAAAATAGTTTTAAAAACAACAGAAATGTCAAAAAATTTTACCTTCTGCCATCTTTTAAAATCTCTGAAGTTGACATTACAAGAATTCATTTTAACATTTTTAATTAATTGTAATTTCAAAATTTAAATGGTCCAAACAGATTCTTCTGATTACCGTTTTTTCCTGTATAATCCATAAATCTTTTCTTTTCGAGTAAAAAAAAAAGTATAATCCACAGTGGCGTATAATCCGCGGCAGTTTTTATGGCGAGTAATCCAAAGTATGAACTGCCGATAATTAATGTCTTATAAGATAAAAAATACACAATATAATTGAAGATAGAAGTAAGAAATTGTACAGAGAGAGAGAAAATTTTGCTATGAAACGTCTTTTTAAATATGTATGCTATTTTTTACGATAATCTCAATAAAACAAAAAGTTATTTGCTACTCTCGCAACTATGTTTTTGAGTTGTTAAACAAACATTCAATGCGGAAAAAATCTTTTTTTTTTTTTTATATTAACAAAAAAAAAAATTAAGGTCGAGACTGCTTTCCCACTGTTTCTTTCTTTTTAAAATCTTTTATTTATTTTTTCCTCTAATTCTGGCCAGTGAGGTTTTCCATGACGATTGGCACTTTAACTTCGATCACAATTTTCGAAGTTGTTTTTTTTTCTCTCTACAAACGAATATTCAATTCGTCAACGTTGAAAAACCTTGCAGCTTCCCGATTTCCGACTTCTTCAGCCTTCTCTTTAACTTCTATTTTGAAGTTTGCAGTGTAACTTAACGTTTTCGCTTCAACATGATGAAAACTTTCAAAGGACGTTATATCTCTAGTCAAGAGAAAATTAAAAATGGCGCCAGCTACTAATAACTATTTTTCCTTTGGAGGAATCGAATTTGTTTTTGAATGTATTTATTTGGACAAAAACTAGTCATGGCTGAAATACGTCATCCAAGTCATGTAAGCGTCATCTATTATTTATTTTATAAAACATAAACAGCATTTCTTTCAAAACTTTATTGGTAGCTTTTCTGATGGAGAATGTTTTCTCTCAGATGATCCCCAGCGTCGTATAATACACACAAGGAATGAATTTTGAAACTTTTTTAACACATAATCCACTGATTATATACAGGAAAATACAGTATTTCCCATCTTATGTTACCTTTATTGCTTATAGTTGTTCATGTAAAAATAGCTTCACATATATGCATGCATACATTTGTTTAATCTTAAATTTTAATAGCGTAGATAAAAATATGTATTTATTTTATAGTAAAATTTTAGGTAAATAAGCACAGATAACATCTGTAAGTGGAATATTCCATTAATTGAACATTAAAATGATTGTAGGCCCCTTGCAAGCCGTCATAGATCCCTGGAGGTCGATATAGACTGATTTGCGAATCACCGATATAGAGCAGTAGATTATTAATTTTTAGTATAAATATTTTATCTCTCTTGTGTTTAGATCATGGTTTCAAGGGGAGAAAAATTAATCTATTTGTGCGGAAGTAATGTTCTACAGTTTGCATATTTGGAGAAAAATTGTTTCAAAATTTAATATTGCCACATAATAATTCTCGAGTACCTTAACAAAGTACCTAACTATCTAGAATTCTCCTCCAAAAAAGTATTCATAATTTGTCATGATATTCCTTCAGTTTTCTATACATTGCTTATGTTTACTTGATTTTCATGAACATAATTTTAGTAAGTAATATGAAATATATATTTTAGATTTTGATATTGATTTATAAAAGTGTTATTTAAAAGTGATTACAAAAGGCTACAAATTTCTTCATATTGCAGAAAAAAATTTCTTAGCTGATTGTTTTAATCTGTGATAACCAGCTGAATATTTTTACTTCATAATTTATAATTATGAATATAATTCTGCTTATATATTTTCTGCATTATATTAAATACATTTTTTTTCTTTTCTTTTTTTACAGTAGGATGTTAATATAAATTTATATTCTGAAGTGAAGAAGAGTTCAAGACCCATTTTCTTCATTGCAGATTTTAAACTAAGATTTTCTTTGTCACATCTGTAAAAAAACTTGCACATCTGAAATTAGAAAAATGGCTGTAACTCGAGTGAACTCGAAGCTTCATTTACATGTTTATGATTATAAAAAGTCTCATGTTTGTGAAATCTGCAGCAAGGGTTTTTCTGAAACTGGTCATCTAAAAGTACATTTAAGGACACATACAAATGAAAAGCCTTATGTTTGTCAAATATGCAGCAAGGGTTTTTCTCAAATTGGTAGTTTAATATCACATATACGCATTCATACAAAGGAAAAGCCTTATGTTTGTGAAATGTGCAACAAGGGCTTTTCTCAAAATGGTGATTTAAAAACTCATTTACGTATTCATACAAAGGAAAAGCCTTATGTTTGTGAAATGTGCAACAAGGGTTTTTCTCAAAATGGTGATTTAAAAAGTCATTTACGTATTCATACAAAGGAAAAGCCTTATGTTTGTGAACTATGCAACAAGGGCTTTTCTCAACATGGTAATTTAAAAAAACATTTACTTATTCATACAAAGGAAAAGCCTTATGTTTGTGAAATATGCTACAAGGGTTTTTCTCGTAAAGGTAGTTTGAAAGAACATTTACATATTCATGCAAATGAAAAGCCTTACATTTGTGAAATTTGCAACAAAGGTTTTTCTCGAAATGGTGATTTAAAAACTCATTTACGTATTCATACAAAGGAAAGGTATTATGTTTGTGAAATGTGCAACAAGGGCTTTTCTCAAAGTGGTGAGTTAAAAAGTCATTTACGTATTCATACAAAGGAAAAGCCATATGTTTGTGAGTTGTGCAACAAGAGCTTTTCTCAACCAGGTCATTTAAAAAGACATTTACGTATTCATACTAACGAAAAGCCTTATGTTTGTGAAATCTGCAACAAGGGCTTTTCTGAACAAAGTCATTTAAAAAGACATTTACGTATTCATACAAAGGAAAGGCCTTATGTTTGTGAAGTGTGCAACAAGGGCTTTTCTGAACGAGGTCATTTAAAAACACATTTTCGTATTCATACAAAGGAAAAACCTTATGTTTGTAAAATGTGCAACAAGGCCTTTTCTCGAAATGGTACTTTAAAAAAACATATATGGAATCATACCAAGAAAGAAACTTCATAAAATGTTCTGCTAGGGGTTTTCTAAAACTGGTGACGTAGAGCACCTTTACATATTCATTAGAAGGAAAAGTCTCGCATGTTTATAAAATATACAACATTGCTTTCTCTGAAGACTGTTCTCTTAGACATCTTACCTTTAAAACCAATGGAAAATCTCAACTGTCTAATAATATAGCATTTCTTTTATTTATACCTTTAATAATGACTTAAGCCTGTTCAACACATAGAAAACTTTTCACATAAGCTTTTATAAGTCTTTTTGATCTAGTTTAAAATTTTCTCATAGTATTGTAAGAAAGATGTATTTTTTTTCAAAAGATTATCATTGCTTTCTTAAAGCAAGATAATTGTGGGAACAATAATTTATAATTTTTTTCTATATTTTTTTTATATTACTGTGTGAAAACAAAGAAGTAAAACAGTGATATTTTTTTATTACACTGTAATTTTATATACAATATTCTCATATATCACAATAACTGTAAAGTAAGAAAAAGTTATAAACCACCCAATGGTCGGCAACCTATGGCATGCTTACCAAATGTGGCACACGGAACAATTCTCAGTGGCACTACACCACTACAAAATTAAAAGATGTGCATTTTAATTTAAAGGCTATTTTTTTATGATATTTTATTTTGGCATAATTTGGATTGAAATTAAATTCGTTGGAAAAAGTCGCTCATGTTATAGTTAGATATTAGAAGTGAATCTCTAATTTCACAACAAATGCCCTTTTAAATAGATACCAAGAGCATTTGCAATTTCTTGAGTTTTGTGTTAAAGAAGTCATGATTATTTTCTTTTATACTTCTTCGGTAAATCTGGCTAAGAGTCATAGTTATCTTAACACAATTTTATTTTATTAAATAAATCTCTCGTCAGTTTTTAAGTGGATGAAAATGAATAGTTTTGAGAAAGAATGCGTTTTTTTTTTGTGAACTAACAGAATTATGGGAAGTGAAATTTTTGGAAAAATCTGGAAGATAATTCACACTGATAATGACACCTATTTTAAATCACGGGATGCCATTTCCATATCGATTTAATTGTTTGAAGTCAATAGCATGTGCTTTTTGCTTCTATATATCTATTGTGAACAATCTTTTTCTTGTATGAAATATATTTTGAGTCCACAAAGAAATTGTTTAACAGATGAACATTCGGAATTGTAACAACTATATTTTATATTTACTTATTTTATATTTTGTTTATTTCTCATTTTTGTAATTAAATGCGTAATTTATGTACAATTTTAATGTTTCATGTATATTAAAGCATAATCATATTTTTTATGTTTACTTGTTATTTTACTAAATATTCTTAGAAGATGCTTATTTATGTACAGTTTTAATATTTTATTTATATTAAAGCATAATCATATTTTATGTTTTCTCCTTATTTTAATAAACACACTAAAAAAATGCATATTTATCTGTGCAGTTTTAAAGGTGTCTTCAGTCAGTGTAAAAAATAGGACCCAAATTTGGAATGTATTTGCAGCTACAAAGAAACTGGAACATTAATATTATATTTTGGCTTCACACTATCCTATTGATCACGTGTGGCCAACCTTTTCAGGAACAGTGCCATATTTTTTTAAAAAATATATGTGTGTCGCTTCTTACTCCAACAAAAAGCAAAAAAATATAAGTTAACAAAAATGTTACTTATAGGTTTATTATGGGATTTTTAGGCAAATATTCCTTTTTTTCTGCAAGTGTGTAATTATTGAAATTTCAAAATAATTTAATCTATAAAAAAAAGTTCTAACTACTCTTTCTTTTTAACAGGCCATAAAATCTATCAATTTTATCGACTCAACAATCAGGTTAGGTGTTAAAGAAAAAGGAGTAGCTTGAAACATTTAATTCTAAAATATTAAACAGTCAGTACTTGCTTAATGTGACTTTTGACTTTATAGTTTCTTTTTAACAAGTTATCTATCAGGATAGTTTCTTGAAGAGGCTAAAAAAATTTGCCTAGGTGCATATCAATTAATTTTGAGTGATATTCTGTTCAAAATAGAAAGCATTTTTTCAGTAACATACTGATTCAAACTTACAATATCTGGCAACCAAATCGTGAAAATTAGGAAAAGTGCTCATTGATAAAAAAACTCAATACCATTCGTTTGAAATAAGTTTCTTATATTTATATATTTCAGTGTAGTATGGTGCTAAGGTCAATAATTATGATTTTGATTTCAGGTGGTTACAATTAATGCCTTACAGAGAAGCTGAAAATGGATTTATTAAAAATTGATTTTTTATAAGATTTACCTATTTAAATAATAATTTCAAAAGTATATGATTGTCAATGTATTTACTACGAGCACATTGCTATGAACATAACCACATTTATTACATTGTAGCAAATTATATAAGAACCTTTTGTATTTGTATATTTAATTTTAAAAAACTATGCTTATTTCTCTGAGCTTTATTCATAATAGTTACAAAGAGGGAAATGAAATTAGAAGTAGTTTTCTAAACAAAAAACAATATACAAATTTCAAAACAGTGACAAATACAGTCACAACATAAAATAACAATAACAGTCAATGCATTATTACAAAATTTTTAATCTCCTTTGTGTGCACTACAAGTAATTTTGGTACTTAAGTATTATTACAACTGTAAACAAAGCACATGGGTGCATGTACAACACATGCCAAATCAGGTTTGTCAACTTGTGAACATTAGCACTGTTGCAATAGTAAGAAGAGTATCAATTTTTTTTTACAATTCATTTCATCTTTTAGGTTATTAATAAAACTTTAGATATTTTTTGTTAAAAAGAAACACAACAGTGTTGGAAAATTGTTCGTGAACTTTTTGTACAAAGTCTGTTTTGTTTGTGTATTCTTTTTATATAAATTTACATTATTTTTACTGTTTTCGATGCTTTTACAATTAAGTTTTTCTCATAAGTTTTTTAATATTAATCTGTAAACCCCTTCAAATATCCACATATCTCATTTAAAAAAAATTATTGCACATTGTGGGATGCCTTACTAACATCCTCTTTTGTCAAGGGCAGTACTGTGAAAAGAAAGGGGTCTAGGGAAAGATCTAAACCCCAATTATATAGAGCAGAGGTTTCTAACTTTTTTGTCTCATGGAAAACTTGCCATGTTTTCCAGTAAAGTTTTGACTTCTGCTTACCGAATATTGAGTTTTTGATAATTCATGAACTAAAATGTGCTTTTGATGACAGGTATTAAACTACTTAATTTTAAAGATTTAAATTTTTAATTGTGGTGAATTGCGATTTCAAAAACTTAAATACTTGTTAATTTTAAGCATTTTTTAATTAAATTAAAACTAATTATTTTACCAGTTGCATAAAAAAAATTAAGCAAATAAAAAATTTTGATGAGAATAATGAATCTGATGCATTTTAGCAATTTTTCAACATTTCGCATCAATTATGCTAGGTTTAACACTCGATTATTTCCTTAAGTTGTGTTTATTTGTTATTATATTTTGGGGGAGGGGAGAGATTGGCAACTGTGTTGAAATTTCTTATGAGAAAAAGCAATTAAAAGCTTTATTACACTTATCCACAATTTGAGATAAATAACAAGTGTTGCTTTTTTTTAAACGCAAAATTTCTCACATATCTTATTCTAAGCTGTATTTTTAAGATAACTCATTAGAGTCTATTCCGATAATTTCCTCTTGTAAATATGATAGTTAATCTTTTGTTTTTCTTAATGTAGAAGTATGAATTAAATGCATACTGTAATATTACCATGGTCAAAACTTTCTCGAATTGAATTTCAAAGCCTGAATCAAGGGCATTTATGTAGTTTGTAGTCATGTTCCTGTCAGATTGTGACAAATTGAGAGAAACTGTAGAAATTCACGATTTCCAATATTATATTCTTTTAGCTAAATTCTGGCAAGAAATGATGAAATAATGGTTGTTGGCCTTATCAAATTTAGGCTGCCGCCTTGAAAGTACAAGTTAATCTCCTAAAAGTTAGTAAGAAAGCCTGTTCGATAGATAAAACCTAGCTTCCACTTGATCAAAGTTTTTTCCAAATAATTTATCTTTAACATCACAAAACTCTTAAGCAGTCATCAAAGGTATACAAGAAAATTTCTTTTCAAATATAAGCCTTTCAAGAGTAACGTACTTTAGTATGACGGAGTTAATGATAAAAGTTCTCCTCATTTTTCTTCACACGTTTGTGCAAATAACCCCTTATTCAACGCATTGCCTTAGATTCAGTTTACTGCTTTGATGACTAATTGAAGAAATTCATTCAATCTACCAATCAGATTTTTAACAAGCAAATGATAGCATTGGATGATGTAATGTATTTCTAGTATATACATTGCTGATGTAGTTAACATTTTTAAGGCATTGCTATTTTAGGAAATATTTCAGTCAAAACACAGATACTAAGTGTTGGCACAAAGGAAAAAAAAGTTTCATGGGATTATTTTCAGAAGTACTGAAGTTTTTAAATGTATTCAAATTTCAAAAATCACAGGGAAAAAAAGTTATATGGAATTTGATATTTTAAATCATGGGGTCTAGAAAAAAGAAGCATGGGACTTTTTCAGGACATAGGATTGATTAATCATGATGATGAGAATGAGATACTGAGCAATTTGAATGTTCTGTCCCTATAACGTGTCAAATTTGACTCATTTTAGTAAAATATAGTTATTTTGAGCAAGTAAAAAAAAGTATATCGTGGTGAAATAAATAATGTATCCTATTCTGGGGATTTTTATTCAAATTTTGGTATGGAAGAAAGGAAAACAGTTTTAAAAACAATTTTACCTTCTGCCATCTTTTAGAATCTCTGAAGTTGACATTACAATAATTCATTTTAAGATTTTTAATTAATATATTTTTAACTAATTGTAATTTCGAAATTTAAATGATCAAAACTTATTTTTCTGATTGTTTCCATCTTATGGTGACTTTGTTGTAGAAATAGATAGTTCTCTCTCTCATGTAGAAATAGCTTCACATAGATGCATGCATAAATTTGTTTACTCTCAAATTTTAATAGCGTATATAAAAAAATATGTATTTATGTTATAGTAAAATTTTTTACGTAGATAAACACACATAACATCTGTAAGTGGAATATTCTATTCATTGACAATTAAAATTATCGTAGACACCATTTTTTCACCCATCTGTGTGGACCCCTTGCGAGCCATCATACACCCTTGTGGTCGATATAGACTGTTTTGGAAATCACAGATATAGAGCTGTAGATTTTTAATTTTTTTTATAAATTTTATATCTCTCTGGAGCACATGGATACAAGGAGAAAAAAGTTATTCTTTAAGGTACTTATCTATGCAGAAGTAATGTTCTACTGTATGGATATTTGAAAAAAAATTATTTCAAAATTTAATATTGTCATAAAAATAGGTTATACAATTTCGCCCCCCTTCTCAATTTTCTATATGCTTAATGGAGTAACTTCATGGACAGAAATTCACGACTTCCAATATTATATTCTTTTAGCTAAATTCTTGCAAGAAATGGTGAAAAAATGGTCGTTGGCTTTGTCAAATTTAGGCTGTCGCCTTGTAAGTGCAAATTAATCTCATTAAAGTTAGTAAGAAAACCTGTTCGATAATTAAAAAATAGCTTCCACTAGATCAAAGTTTTTTCTAAATAATTCGATCTTTAACATGACAAAACTCTCAAGCAGTTGTCAAAAGTACAAAAAAAAAAATTCTTTACAAATGACAGCCTTTTAAGAGTAACGTACTTTATAGAGTGTGACAGAGTTAATGAGATGAAAGTTCTCTTCATTTTTCTTCACGTGTTTTTGCAAATACGTAACCCCTTATACAATGCATTGCCTGGGATTCAGTTTATTGCTTTGATGACCAATTAAAGAGATTTATTCAATCTACCATTCAGATTTTTAACACGTAAATTATTCCATTGGTATTCCTAGTAGATACATTGCTGATGTAGTTTACATTGTTAAGTCATTGTTATTTTTGCAAATATTTCAGTCAAATCACAGATACTAAGGTTTGGCACAAGGGGGAAAATTTTTCATGGGATTCTTTTCAGAAGTACTGAAGTTTTTAAGTGTATTCAAATTTCAAAAATCACAGAAAAAAAATGTTATGTGGAATTAGATATTTTAAATTTTGGCACCTTTTTTCAGGACATAGGATTGATTAATCATGATAATTAGAATGATATACAGAGCAATTTGAATGTTCTGTCCCTCAAAACGTGTCAAATTTAACTCATTTTAGATAAATTAGCAAAATATCATTATTTTGAACAAGAGAAAAGTATACCGTGGTGAAATAAGCAATCTATCCAATTCTGGGGATTTTATTCCGATTTTGGTATGGAAGAAAGGAAAACAGTTTAAAAACAACAGAAATGTCAAAAATTTTACCTCCTGCCATCTTTTTGAGTCTGATGTTTACATTACAATGATTCATTATAAATTTTTTAATTAATATGTTTTTAACTAATTCTAATTTCGAAATTTAAACTGTCAAAACAGATTCTTTTGAGTATTTCCCATCTTGTGGTACCTTTGTTGGTTTTAGTGGTTGATGTAGAAATAGCTTCCCATAAATATAGGTATACAATTGTTTACTCTCATATTTTAATAGCGTAGATAATAAATATGTATTTATATTATGTAATATATTACTTAGATAAATATTGATAACATCTGTAAGTGGAATATTCCATTCATTGAAAATTAAAATGATCCTAGACCCCTTCCCCCCATCTATGTGAATTCCTTGCAGGCCATAATTAAGACCCCTGGGAGTCCAGACTGTTTTGGGAATCACCGATATAGAGCACATGCACACAGTTTAGACTTTTAATTTTTAGTTTTAATATTATATCTCTCTAGGGTTTTTCGTGGTTACAAGGAGAAAAAATGATTCTTTATGAGTACTTATCTATGTGGAAATATTAATCTACGGTATGGAAATTTTGAAAAAATTATTTCAAAATTTAATATTGTCATAAAAATAGGTTGTACAATGTCCCCCCCCCCCAATTTTCTATATGCTTAATTCTTGAGTACCCCATAACACAGTACCAAGCTTGATAGAATTCTCTTCCAAGAAGGTATTCATATATTGTCATGATATTCCTTCAGTTTTCGATATTTTGCTCATGTTAACCTGATTTTCATGATAAAAGTATTCCATGAACTTATTTTTAGTAACTATTATTTAATATATATTTTAGATTTTCATTGATTTACAAAAGTGTTATTTAAAAAGACTGCTAATTTCTTCAAATAACAGAAAAAAATTTCTTTGCTGATTGTTTTAAGCTGTGATAACCAGCTGAATTTTTTTACTTCATAACTTAAAATGAATATAATTCTGCTTATACGTGTTCTGCATTATATTGTATACATCTCATTTTTCTTTCTTTTTTTTTTACTGAAGGATGTTAATATAAATTTGTATTCTGGAGTGAACAACATTTCAAGACCTATTTTCTTCATTGCAGATTTTAAACTGAGATTCTCTTAGTCACATCTGTAAAAGAACTTGCACATCTGAAATTAGAAAAATGGCTTTCACTCAAGTGAACTCTACCCATCATTTACATGTTTATGATAATAAAAAGCCTTATGTGTGTGAAATGTGCAGCAAGCGTTTTTCTCAAACTAGTCATTTAAAAGTACATTTACGTATTCATACAAAGGAAAAACCATATATGTGTGAAATGTGTAACAAGGGGTTTTCTCTAAAAGATGATTTAAAAAAACATTTATGTACTCATGCAAATGAACAGCCTTATATTTGTAAAATATGCAACAAGGGTTTTTCTCAAATTTGTGGTTTAAAAAGACATTTACTCATTCATACAAAGGAAAAGCCTTATGTTTGTGAAGTGTGCAACAAGGGGTTTTCTCAAAATGGTAGTTTAAAAGTACATTTATGGATTCATACCAAGAAGAAACCTTTATAAAATGGGCTACTAGGTGTTTTTTGAAACTGTTGGTATAGAGCATATTTATAAATTCATAGGAAGGAAAAGTCATGCATGTTTATAAAATATGCAACATTGCTTTCTCTGAAGACATTTTACTTTTAAAACGAACGGAAAATCTCAACTGTCTAATATTGTAGCATTTCTTTTATTTATAACTTTAACCCTCTAACCGGATAGCACGGAAAATTCCGTCAGTGTAAAGATGCTTCGAAAATGGACTGTACGGATTTTTCTGCCTTCAAGTAACGTTTTCAAAAGCGGATTAGCCACACTTTTCTGAAATCCTTTCCCCCTTTTAAGGTTTAACATCTTGAAAGATAATGAGGAACGGAGGAAGCAACACAGCAGGAGTTTTATGGCTCGCAGCGAACCCCGTGTTTTGACCCTGGGGCAATCGTAAAAATCGGGGATAAATTTCTTTAGAACCCAAGATGTGTTTGTTTGCTAGCTTATATTTTAAAAGTTTCCCAAAAGTCCCAACGCATAAGTAAAATATGTTACAATTCCCTTTTGGTTTCATATTAATTTCAAACTGTAACAAGTTGGGGCGTGTCAGGGCAATCTGCTATTTTATATAGTTAGACAAATTATATCTTTTTTTAAGTATATTCTTTCGCTTCATTTTTCTTATTTTAATCAAAGCTTTCAGTTTTTGAAACATGGTTATTTTATTATAAAATCCCGAAAAAATTAATAAAACACCAAACTCTTTAAAATTTGGAACCTTTTCAATTTTCCAACGACTAAAAATGAATAAATTTAAACTTCATCAAATCATTTGAAACATTTTCTTACACTTTGATAAAAATAATAACGAAAAAAAAAACTAATTAAGATTTATTAGTTTTTTTTTTTTTTAGATTTCAAAGCCTAAGTGTTCAGGGAAGTTTAAGTACAGCGCCTGGTTATATATTGTTAAAATACACCGAATTATATTTGAATTTTAAGTGCTTGAACTTCAGTTTACATCAAAGACAACAGGAATAAAGATTTTCACACCTTTTTTTTATAACTTGAATGTTTGAATAAATGGTAATCAAAAATATACGGAAACATTTACAGTAGACATTTATGCATATAAATAAACATAAAAATCAATTTTAAATTCGAGCTATTGAAAAACATTCGAATTATATATTGTTCAAAAATATCTATTTATACAAAATACCTCAACATTTATCTTTTTTAAAGGCTAACTGAATAAGTAATTAAAATCTGGATATTTTTGAAATCTCGACCTTATAAAGTTAGAAATTTTATGTTAGAAATTCCATTTGAAATTTCGAAAAACAAATGCATCGCGCAGTTAAAAATTATTTACCATAAGTTTTAGCAATTGTTTGAGTATAATAATATAGCTTCTTTGGTATCTTTTAATATATTTCGAAGATTTCATACAATTCATTTGAAAACTGCATGCTAAGAGCAAAAAATATACTAAAAAAATTGATGAATATACAATTACAATAAATTCTTACATAGAAGCAAAACTCAGAAGCGCTAAAGCGTAGGAATAAAAAATTTTGAGTATATCTGAAGTAGTTTTCGAAATATTTATTTTAAAGTTCAGAAAATTTGTGTACGTTATGTTATACTTAATATTAATTAAATGGTTAAAATAATGTGTTAATATTAGTCATGTAATCGTTTGATGACACATTCATATACTAATAAAAATTATCATGGTCATTGATGCGAATGTCAAGAATTTTATGTAATTTTAAAATTAGACATTAAGATATTGATGTAGAAAATATAAAACGACCATCTGAAATACATGAAAAATGCAGTCTGCTATAAAATGATCTTGACAAACAAAATCCGGCATTTTCACTTACTATGGCAGAGCCGGCTTAGTCAGGGGCGATCTGGAAAAACAGAGAGAGAACCGCGGTTTTGGTGGATGCCGCTCTAGCTTTTAAAGCTCCCAGGAAAAATTATATATATATATATATATAAATTACAAATGCAAAAGTAAATTTTGTAATTTTCCATACATTTTTATAACAACGAATTGTGGAATTGGCTTCCAATACATTGTTGTGTTTGACAATATCTAAGGTAACCAACCCTACTTTAGATAGATTTGTACTACTTTTTCGTAACCGTATTCCTTTTAAAATTAATTCGTGCAGCCGAAATACACCTTTTGTACCCTTAAAAATTTATGTTAACTATAACGGTTAATTTTAATTTATGCAACTTGTGAAATGTTCATAATTAACCATTTCCGTCTAAACAGTTTACATGAAAAAAAAAGTTTGGACTCCCTCATTCATTAGGAATTTATATAAGATTCTAACAATAAATTTTATTTTTCACCGAAAAGGGTTGAGTGGTAGTGTATAGTGCTTCCACACCACAGGTCTGGGGTTCTATAAACGGGCTGCGCAAGGTCGACTCTGCCTTTCATCCCCGCTACATTGGGTCGATAAATGAGTACCAAGCTTGCTTCGGGTCTTAAACAGTGAAGGTCTCTCTTCAGATAGACCACCAAATCGGGACATCTGTTCATGCACCTCAGCGTCGAATGGTCACGTGTATTATGATGGGCACAGTAGTTCCTGGCCCTCATGGATTGTTGCGCTTCTGAGTTTGAATCTTAAGTTTGAGGATTACCTCACTTTGGGGATACCCCTTAGATAAACATGTATTTCCACTCATTTGCAATTAAACATTTTTCTTTCAATTACGTTTATTTCAGAAGGAAGTTTGATTTTTCAAATGTATTTGCTTAATAACATGTATATTTGTGTATTATATTAAAAATTTGATCAGTCCAAAATTACATGTTTTGAGCTCCTCTAAAAGCTTTTAGGATTTTACAACTGATCTTACACACAATCCATATACGTTTTATAGTAGTATATTTAAAAATGATAAGGACATTTTTACGACTGTGTGAGCTGTTATGCCTCGTTTATAAATATAAAAAATTGCATTCAGCTAAAGTTTTTAAAATGTACAGAAATAAGTGGAGCAACCGGATACTTATGTATTATGAATATTTTTGACTGCAGTAAGATATATTTATATTTCAGTTTCTTTACAATTTGAATAGAAGTTTTAAGCCATTTTGCGAATAGTTTGATATTGAGTATAAACCCATAGGCTGTTTAATATTGTAAAGTGTTTTACTTTGATACCAGCACACATTAAAATAAGGCTCATTTGCAGTTATATGATCAGCTTCAGTGATATTTAAATTTTCAAAAATAGTCTACACGTACGAAAACATTCTTTCACAACCGCACACCACATCTTTCATACTATATCTTCCCTACAGCAGGAAATATTTGTGTATACTGAAAAATTTAATACAGGATACATTTCCAAGTGTTAAATTTGTTTTTAAAATTTGGTATGAATACATTGTGGAACTGTCGGTTAACTTCACTGAACAAAATTGTTTTAAGTGTACTGTTTTGAAAGACAAGATTAATTAGGGAGAATTTTTCTCACAATAGAATTTGTAATGACTGAATTGTGTGAAAATGTAGTTATCGATGTGTGACATTTTTCCTTGTAATAAAAGAAACAGAAAGATAAGAAATTTAACTTGAGTAGAAAATGGTCAGAAGTACTGTCATGCGCATTTGAAGAAGTATATCCCCCATTAAAATTAAAAATTTATGACTGAATGTGTGTTATGTCCATCACAAATGCCGATGTAGAAAAGAAATTTTTATTTAATAGAAAAAGCTCGAAAATGAGAACACTAGGAATGTAAGTTTAGATTTTTTCCGAAAAATATTCAGTTAACATAAAAATATCTTTTATATGATTTTAATTAAAATAAATTAAAAGTATTGAAATCCTTTTTTATGCTATTTTAAATTAAAAATATAACTGAATAGAGAAAGATCGGTTTTATTTCATAAATATAATTATCGTATGTAATATTTATTGTGTTATTGTTTAAAAATGAGATAAGGCCTTTGCTCTTTTTACCTCATTACTTTTTTAAAAAACAGGAAAGTGAGCGCGTTTTCTTACTCTCATATTCTAAAATGAATACAGGATGCTTTTTCTGGTTCAAATCGCAATGCCAAATATATATATATATATATATTTTAATTTTTTAAAAATGACAGAAAAATAAATTTTCTTTGAAGAAAATATAATTATTTTTCAACTTCTAACATACTATTTATTTCATTTTTTCCTCTTTATTTTTACCTTTCATTTTTTAATTTTACTGTGACTGAACATATAGGAGAAAGGAACACCGAATTCCACTAGGCTTTCAAAGAAGGCAAAGACGCCCAAGGCAACTTAACAGCTAGCTGTAAACGATTGATCTCTTGGTTCTTACTTTACAAAGAAACCGAACTGGGTCGTAAAATTGTCCCCGTTCGACCTCCCAAGTTCTAAAAGGGGGAAAGGAAAGAAGTCTGTTGCATTTTTGAAGGGAATCGCAAAATAAGAGTTAAACGCTTTCGGAATAACTTTTCAGGAGGAAGGTATCCAGTTAGAGGGTTAATAATGACTTAAGCCTGTTTAGCAGATAGAAAACTTTTCACATATGCTTTTATAAGTCTTTTTGATCTAGTTTAAAATTTTTCTCACAGTATTGTAAGAATGATGTTTTTTTCCCCCAAAGATTATCATTGCTTTCTTAAAGCAAGATAATTGTGGGAACAATAATTTATAATTTTTTTTCTATATTTTTTATATTACTGTGTGAAAACAAAGAAGTAAAACAGTGATATTTTTTTCTTACACTGTAATTTTATATACAATATTCTCATGTATCCATAACTGTAAAGTAAGAAAAAGTTATAAACCAATGGTCGGCAACCTATGGCATGCTTACCAAATGTGACACACGGAGCAATTCTCATTGGCACTACACCACTGCAAAATCAAAAGAGTCCACAAAGAAATTGTTTAACAGCTGAACATTTAGAATCATATAGCAAATTGAAAGTCGAAAATTGTTTCATGATATTGCTACCTTAAATAGAGGTTTTCACACACACAGGGCAAAGTTCACATTAAAATTTTAATATCTTACTTCAACTATGTTGTATGAATACTTCTTATTTGTTGTTTATTTCTTATTTTTATAAATATTTTTTTAAAATTAATAATTTATGTACAATTTTAATATTTTTTATATTAAAACATAATCATATTTTGTTTACTTCGTATTTTAATGAAATCACTTAAATGGTTTATATTTATGTAGAATTTTAATGATTTTATTTTAAAGCATAATCACATATTTTATGTTTACTTCATATTTTAAAGAATATACTTAAAAGAAGCATATTTATCTGTACTGTTTTAAAGCTTTCTTCAGTCAGTGTTAAAAAATAGGAAACGAATTTGGAATATTTTTTCAGATACAAAGGAACTGACACAGTAATATTATATTTTGGCTTCACTATCCTATAGATCCGGAGTGGTCAACATTTTTGAGAAGAATGCCACTATTTTAAAAAATGTATATATACATGCTTCCTCTAACTCTTCCAACAAGCAAAAAAAATATGAAAAGTTAAAAAAATGTTACTTACAGGCTTATTATGGGATTTTTAGGCAAATATTCCTTTTTTTTCTGTAAGTGCTAGTAGTGAAATTTCAGAATAACTTAATCTATAAGATTAAAGTTCTAACATTTAGATTTTATTATTAACTATTTAATAGGACGTAAAATTTAATCAATTTTACAGACTCAACAGTCAGATAGGTTAGGTGTTAAAGAAAACAAGCAACTTGAAACACTTAATTCTAAATAAATATTAAACCGTCAATACTTAATGTGGCTTTTGAATTTTTTTTTCTTTATTTACCAGGATATCTGTCTGGATAAGTTCTTGAAGAGGCTCAAAAAATTATTCTGTTCAAAACAGAAAACGTTTTTTTTCAGTAACATACTGATTCAAAGTTAACAGTATATAGCTACCAAATCGTGTACATTAAGAAAATTGCTCGCTGGTAAAAGAAAATTGAATACCATTCGGTTGAATTAAAGTTCTTTAATGTTCATATTTCAGCGTAGTAGGGTGCTCTAGGTCAATAATTCGGATTCAGATTTCGGTTGGATAACGGTTAGCGCCATGCAGAGAAACTGCAAATGAGAATTTATAAAAAAATCATTTTGTTATAATCTTGAAAATTGCCAAACCTACCACTGGATAAATTTTGCAAAATGGATTTTAAATTTATCACAGCTCGGTGCATTAATAATTTTGGTTGATAGTTCCCGCAATAATGTAAAATGTGTTAATACATGTGGACAATTGTAAAAAGAACGGATACCTGACTTTCAAAAAATATCCATTGCAACCTTAAAAATGAAATTGTTTAAATGCCCCATAAAATGTGGGTAAAATTAGAATAAGTTATTAGTAACAAGCAACCAGTTCATTGTTTTTTTCCAGATATTTTAAAACACATTCCGTCAAATTCCAAAACCTCGCGACGTGCGGACAGTTGTTTTTGGAAAGCCAGTGAATAGAACATTGAAGTGTATTTTCTACTTAATCATTTTCTATTGTACTTTAATTAATATGTTTAAAATATTTTTTCAAGAGTTTTAATTTTTGAACTGGTCCTCCTGTGCCAGATGTTATACCAAGCCTTCGACATGTCACGCGTTGTTTCACCCTGTGGCTAATCATTTAAAACTATTGGAATTCAATCTCAGTTGATCCATTTTTCTGGTATAAATGTGCTTCGCGTATTTTCTCCTATGCCGTAATTGAGTTATCACTTTACTCTTAAAACGAATATATTTACCAATATTTTGCAAAAAAACAGGTTAAAAGCACCATTTTCAGCAGCAGGTGTATGTAAATTCTAAATTTAATTGTTGACCTCAGGAAATCTCTTAATCTATTGCCAAAAATCAAATTTTCTCAAATTGTTTGAAATCGAATCATATTGGTAGATTTGTTTGTCACACCACAGCGATAAGCACCTACCCCGTTATAAACTCTCGTGAATAATTCATAAATCTCTTGGATATTTGTTAAAGTAAATACTGTGAATGTCAGTTTATTGATATTTATCTCTTCAAGAATTTTTTAAATAGCAATCCAAAATAAGTGGGTGTATTTTCAGCATGATGATGCATAATGATTCTAGTCTTAGCCCTACTCTGCATGATTTTTTTTTTGGGGCCGTGTCAGATAAACCAGGGTGATATAATTCCTGCTCTATATTAAAGGGAAAATGTTTTAAAAAAATGCGACTATAAATATGTTGCATAAAGAAATAAAAAAAACTGTATGATGAAATTAACCATTATCGTGCAAATTTACTTGTGATAAGTTCAGCACAAAAAAACACAAAATGCAAAACTTTTTCAATCCCTACTATTTCACTCTCTATATATTTATTTATTTATCTTGTTGGAATTTCCAATCGTAATAAAATACATTTTCCGGCGCTCAATTGAGCTAAAATTTTATATAAAGGATTATTTTGATGACAATACAATAGTTTAATTATAATTGATAAAAATTGATTGATTAAACTAATCCGTGCATTTAAAGAAACAATACAGCCACTTAGGCATCATTTTTGGCAACTTGTGTCAAACCTGTGGAAGTTTTTTTTTTTTTCTCACGTTTTAAAGCATTCAGTTGAACTGAAATTTTATATACACGATTGTTTTGGATGACAATACGATACTTTAATGGTAATTAATAACAATTAATTACCACTTTGCGATTCGGTCATGTATATACATATTTATATTAATTGGAGCTCTTTAATAAAAAGTAGCTAAGATAAAAAATTTTTTTCTACTAGTAGGAATTGTCTCTTAATGTAGCTACATAGAAATTTGTGTGACTTAATTTCTTTTTTTTACTTTTTGATATGCAGAAATATTAATTTATTTTTTTAGGAGAGGGGGTGCCAGCTCAGGTGTCGTCCACTTGTTTTCACTCATTATCGCTTTTTTTAACAAAAAAATCACGGATCACTGATTAAAAAAAAAGAAACGAGTCTTTCAGTAATCGTATATGATGTGTAACATCTGACATGTTATCTTAGTAAATACGCAATAGGAACTTATATCCTGAAAAAAATGAATTGGGTATGATTGGAAATAATTTTCTGTCGAATAATTATATCTTTAATGAAAATTTTATTTAATTAACACAAGGAGTAATGCAATTTTTTTTTATCAAAAATAATAATTCTTGATCAATTTGGGGAAAAGCGGAGTCAGTAGACTTATGATAACTAATATATGACACATATACTTGTGATTTCAAAGTATTTAAAAACCGTTGAAAAAAACAGCATCAGTAACATTACCACTGTTAGTTATCGAAACATTTTGATTTGTGTTGATTTCGAGCTTGAATTAATCATTCAAAAAAGCTATGAGCGGCGCAGATTTTGGCAAACTGAAATTATAGTTAAAATCACCCCTCAAAATCATGGGAAGCGAGTGATAGTTTTCTTTAAAAGAGCAGAACCACCTTCGGTATATGGTAAAAGTCCAAATGCAGGAAATCTTTAATTTTTTGTACCGTTTGATTTCAAGAAATGTATGCGACCACCGAAATCACTGTTTGTCCGTTTTCAAATAAGCATTCTGCCGCACATATGTCCCCCAATATCGTTACTAACAATACCCAGTCCACTTGTTTGACGATAAGTAATATTCATATGAGGAGTCACAACATGTGAGTTTTTCTGTTTGCGATAGATCGCAACACCAGCTGCTCTGCAGCCCGGTCGCTTAAACTGTACGCAGCAATCGAAGTTAGGTATCGAAACACGTTCGTCACTATCTAACTACGTCTCTGACAACATGAGTAACGAACACTTTCATGAAATAACGTCTTCGAAATCTGTTTGGTGAGCTCTTTGACAATTGAGCGTAAGGATCGCAAGTTTACCCTGGCTGAAGTCTAAGACTTGCTGGTATGTGCAAAGTGGATTTACAGTATCATTGGGTGGATGACCAAAGTATCTAGTTCTTCCGAGCTATAACCTTTTATTTTTAGGATTTTGAGTGACTGTGACGAATTCACACTTGCCAAAAATATCTTCAAAAACGGTGCAAGCACTGAAAATGAAAACAAATTTCGATCAGTGGGTTTACCCCTCTGCGGAGGGCGAGTCGGCAGGTGCCTGAGATATTTTCACACACACACAGCCAACGCAAACAACTGCTTCCAGCAATCCCCTCCTTATACACCTTATTATTTTTATACTGGCAATTATTATTTCTAATTTGTAAATTACTTTTAAAAATCAAAAATGGGCATTAATCAAGTGAAAGTCAACCATCTAATTTGCCTGATAGGAGATAAAGATCTCGGCATGAGATCAGGCGCTCCAGTCCTACCAATTCAATACCTCCACGACCGGTACCGGTTTGTTGAACAAATGATGCCGGGCCACCTAAAGAACATTAAACTATTGCCATTATATTTAAAGTGGTGCATTTCTCTCGGATTTGCGCATTTTCCCACGAAAATCACTTTATATTCCACGTTGAAACACTTTTATTCATTTTTGGTGTAACTATATTTTAGTCTGAAGGCATATTAAGATGTAACTAAATTAAAATTGTTAAAACAAAACAATGTAAAATATAAACAATCAACGTGCCCCACCCTTAGCGGCCTTGATAAAATTATCGAATGTTGACCGGTCCGCAGCAGTAAAAAGGTTGCGGAGCACTGTCTTAGATGATACAAGGCCTGACGATGTTTTGTGACGTCACTACTAGTAGGGTGAGATCGTCCATCGCCTACGGAGCTTTTCTGGTGCATTTTTTAAATACTTTTTGTTATTAAAACAAATATGATTACAGAAAATTTAAAAAAATTAGTAAATTAATCATTAAATTGTGTTTCATAAATAATAATTGCAAGTATATGATTATTGATGTATTTACAACGAACGCATTGCGATGAACATAAGCACATTTATTACATTGTAGCAAATTATAAGAACTTTTTGTATTCGAATATGTATTTTTTTACAAAACTATGCTTATCTCTTAACTTTAAAATTAATTTTCTTATTTTTTTTTTCAGAATACTTACAAAGAGGGAAATAAAATTAGAAATATTTTGCAAAACAAAAAACGCCATACAAATTTAAAAACAGTAACTTTATTAGTATCACACAAATACAATCACAACATAAAGTATTATTAAATAAATTTCAAATATATTTGTAGATAAATCTATACCTGTATAATTATAGATATATACAGGAAAATAAATATATACATAAAAATAGATGACACAGTTTATCTAACTGTTTGTCAGTTAATTTTCTTTTCTTAAATCTTTAGTACTTTTTCTCCCAAAAGTAGTTATTCAATATTACAGATGTAGGTTAAATATGTTTTAAAACATTATTGGTATCAAATTAATAAACAAAAATTTGCTGTCTGCAATAACAGCATTAAAAACTACCAAAAAATAAAGTTCCTATAAATAACAAAAAAAAAGAAGTTATCCTAAAATAAGTAAAAATACACGGCAAAAAGACAAGAGATAGCACAACAAAATTTATATTGTAGATAACATGTTGACCAAGTATCAAATGATTAAATTTATAGACTTCTGTGAAGTGTGGTTCCTGCCAGAATCAGTAGCCAGAGTACCCGCCATTGTTGGAGATCACTGCTGCCACATGCCTCGGCATTGTTTCAAAGAGACTTTGGATGTGTTCTTGGAGTACAGCAGACCAAGCAGCCTCCACACATTGCCAAAGTTGTTCTGGTGTGGCAGCTGGGGATGTAATCTGGGTCAATCGTTGAGCAACCTTGGACCACATATTTTCTATCGGTTAAAGATCCGGAGAGTGAGCCGGCCAGGGAAGCAATTCAATCTGGTGTTTGACGAAGAACCTTTAGAAAATGCACGCCACGTGTGGTCGCACATTATCCTGTTGAAATATGGCTGTGGCCAAGCCCTGAAGGTAAGGAAGGACAACTGGCTCCAATACCTCGGAGATGTTGCGCTGGCTGTTTAAAGTACCGGCAATGCGTACTAGAGCAAAGCGAGAGTGATATCCAATACCGCCCCATACCATAATACTCGGTGCAGGACCAGTGTGGTGGTGCGTAACGCAGCTGTTCAGCATCCTCTCTCCACGGTGTCTCCAGACTCGAGTCCGACCATCGTGGTCTTGCAGACAGATGCGGGACTCGTCAGTAAAGACAACTTCATTCCATTCTGCCGTCCACATCCTTCTTTCATCTTACCATTGGCGGCGGAGACGTCTGTGGTTCTGCGTCAAGGATAGACCAAGCAATGGACGTCTTGCGGACAGACCACTCTGCTGTAAACGGCGTCGAATGGTACGCGCAGACACTGAATGATGCGTTACAGACGCAATAAGCTGTGCTATGGTTCGTGATGTGGCTGAGCGATCCGTCACTGCCATGCGCATAATTTGCCTGTCCTCACGTTAAGTGGTGCACTGAGGTGGATGCGATCGACCACGTCGGTCCGTCGTACCCTCCTGTATCCAACGATCACATATTCGCATTACAGTTGTTTAGTTTCGTCCAACACGACTACCGATTTCCCTGAAAGATAATCCACAATCTCGGTAGGCCACTATCCTTCCTCTGTCGAACTCTGATACTTGATCAAAAGCTGATTGCTGTTTTCTACAAGACATAACTGATCATTTTTTAAAAAGAAACCACAAGAAAAACACAATTGCCGAACTGGAAATAGTCGAAATCTCGAAGCCTTAAATAGCGCTTTGAGGTGGCACCACATGCGCGCGTGATGTGTGTGTCTGCGCTGAAATTCTAATCATTTGTATATCTCACCTCCGCTAATGCATGTTGTAAATTTCATGTTATTTGCATGCTTCCCTCAGGGTGTTGCATTTACGGTGGTCAGCAATGTATATGTTTTAGATACATCATATATAGATAAAAGCATAGATATATACCTAAAATAAATGCATATATAGAGAGAAAAATAATACACCCATACATAGAAATGTAATTCATTTAGCTAATGAAGTATGTATTTTTTTTTATCAAAGCAAAAAAGGACAAAAAAAACTTAAAAATAGTAACTTTATTGGTATCAAATACAATCACAACATTAAGAATTTTTAAATAAACTTCAAATATACATTTTAGATTTAAAAAAATTTATACTATATAATTATAGATATATACAGGAAAATAAATACATACATAAAAATAGTTTATACAATTTATTTAACTGTGTTGTCACAGTTACTTTTCTTTCCTTATATCTTTGGTACTTTTTCTCCCAACAGTAGTTTATCAATTATACATTGTTACAAATGTGAATTAAATATGGCGTGAAACTTTATTGGTACCATGCATAGTTATAAACTAAAATTCACACACAGACTTTGCAATAACAAACTTTAAAAATTATCAAAAAATAAAGTTCTCACGAATAAAAATATAACAAGTTATAGTAAAGTATCGTACAAGTATCGTAAGTAATTTTTTTTTCAACATTTGTTGGACAAAAAGCCTTCAAAGTTATACCATTCGTAAACTTTACTAAATTATTACTTTCTATGTCATATAGTTGTTTTAAGCGTAGAGAAATTTTCTTCTAATAATGAAATTTTATTATGATCTTCAAAATCTGGAAAATAAAAATATTGAACTGTATTTTTTTTTTTTTTTTTTGATCAACCCAATTGTTACGAATGCATTAAAAAAAAAGTACTGAATCTTTAAAAGAAAAAGTATTGGAAGAATCAGAGGGATGTGGATATATACAATGCTCAATTTTGGGGGAACCTAAAAGTTGGGCATTGCTTTTTGATTTATAAAATTATTGTCAGAAACTACACCTATAATTTTGAATCCTATACCATCTAGTTCTATGATAGTATTTTTACAACCACAAACAGTTTTTTCCATTGATTTTTTTCAATGGCATTATAAAAACTACTTCTTTAAAAAAAAACTTTGAATCATGAAAACATATGTTGAAGTAGCAGCGTGTTTACTGTTATATGCTATCCCAACATTATTTTATCACCTTTAAAATCTAAATATGATTTTAAATGAATTTCATCAAGCATCACTATGACAGTGTTATCAACATATTTTAAGAGGGTAATTTTTTTCTTCATGCATGCTAGAAAATTTTTGTTTTAATTATTGTTCGTGAGGGTTAGTTTTAAAAGATGAACACATTTTCTGCAAAGTTCTGTGACAAGAATATCGAGATATCCTAAATTTCTAAAAAAATTATAGATTTTAGAAGATATGGATTGTAAAATAGAAAAAAAAACCCTTATAATTATTGAGGAATATTTAAAAGAAAACCTGTTAATGGTTAAAAATTTTTAAGTTGGTCAATTAGGAAATGGAGAACAATTTTTTTTATCATCTAAATCTGAAAAATTACTTTCCACAAGATCAACAATAAAATCAAGTGCTGTAGGAAAAATATGGGAGCTTTTCACTTCTATAAGAGCCAGCTCATGTAATATTTTATTTACAACAATAGCAATATTAACTTTTACAGAAAATGTGTACTTACCAAGTTGATCTATGTTTGTTTGACTTATACATGTTGAAAAATCTAACTATTTATGATTACTGATGATTTAATAATAGGAGATATTGCCATGTCTAGCATCATAATTATTACTTGATCTTTTTTATATAAACAACATTCCAGTGGCGTAGCGAGGGGTTGCCGAGGGAGCCATGGCCCGGGCGGCATACGACAATAGAAGGCGGCAGGCACCGCGATATTTAAATTCAAAAGATATTTCAAACTCCAAATCGCGCCCACGCGAGAAAAATGAAGAAAACGCGTGAAAGCTTTAATACACGCACAGATGCAAGAAGTTTATTAGTCGCTATGCAATAGCATTCGTTTTTATGTTGCTTAGGCTTCTGGCAACTGGTACTGTGTGAAATCAATGATGCACAAACATAATTGCAAACAGAGGGTCTAAATATCCATCAATGTGCTAAAAAAGTACTTGCTTTACAGACCGTATTAGACCATGACATATCGAACAATATTTTCTTTAATAGACAGAGTAACTGCTAAAATTCGACAAAGTTTCCATCAGTTGCAGAATCTAGCGCAAAAATATGCTTTTTTTTTTTTTTTTTTTTTTGCCCGAAGTGATATTGAGCATGGACAAACTTAACTTACTTGAAGCTCCTCAAGACATTAATAAAGAAGAATTCCAACTTGTGTGACAGCATACGTCTACAAGCTTCCGTAGCTGCAACATACCCAGGATGTAAAAAAGAACTCATTAGGTCCGGCTCTCTGGGTTTAATAAAATATATTATTGAGTGCAAACTTGAAGATTGCTTACTAAACATTCTCATAATGTTGAGAATTTTTTCAACATCTGCTATCAGTAACACCAATTGCGAGAGAAGCTTCTCTATAAGATAAAATTAATCAAAAATTATCTCAGATCGATTACGTACACGTTAAGCCAAACAAATTTAACTATTATGGTAATTGAACATAACACATACAAATATTGATATTGACAATTGTATAAAAGATTTTGCTACGAAAAAAAAAACGAAAAGTGCATTTTTAATCAATAAGAAAAACTTAGGAGCTGCTTTTTTTCTACTTTTACTAATCTTCTTGCCTAATAATTAAAATAGAGGGACGGCAAATTTCAGGTCGGCCCTAGGCGGCGAAAGCCCCCGCTACGCCACTGAAACATTCCATATATCCTGATGCTTTTCTGTACTTGCACTTTACTAATTTTGAGTACACTGTACTAATTCTGGAAAAGAATTAAATATTTATTTTTTTCGAATTCCTCTTTGGAAATAAAAAAAAAATGTTTTCTTGAGTTGAGTGTGCTGTAAATGTTCACATCTTAGCTGTCTCTGTTTAAGAGATTCTCTAGCGGGATTTGTAGAGTTTCACATCTATTTTGGGAAATGTTCGAAAAATTGGCACAATAAAATTTTGTAAACTGAAACGCTTTAAGGGCAACCATGTTTCCTACTCGCTTTTTTTCGTCGTAAGCTTCTATGTTTCTTTGTATTGTATATCACCAGCAAAGTATAAATCACAAACCAAAAATTAAAAATAAATATATTACTATATGCATCAACAGAAAAGATTTATCTGAATCAACAAACATTTCACTGATACTTCGATTTTTTTGTATTTTTGAATGGAATTTTTTTTGGAAATACCGAAATAATTTTGTTACAACAACAAAAATTTCTACACTTTTATACAAAACTTGATTTTTTTCTCATTTATTTAATGAAGTTTTTGTTTATTTTGCCAGCATATATGGTTGCCATCAAAGCAAACTTGATACAATGTAATCCTTCTTGTCGGGAAACCACGCAGTCTACATTAATGCAAAAAATTCTAGAAAGGAAACTCATTATTGTCGTTAAAGGCTTGGAAATTGGTACTCACTACCTCTAAATACGGTGCCTACTCCAACACTTGCTGTCCTAGCAATCAAACTTCAGGCTCCAGATGTGATGTTAACGCTGAGTCGTGTTTATCTGTTTTCGGCTTATTTTTTACACCTGAATTTTTTCCTTACATTAAAAGCCATCCTAATAGTTCAGATATCAACTAGCTTTTTTTTGTGAATATGTTATATATGTATTGGTATTTCTCATATTAAAATACAAAATAATTCATAAATGGTTGCTTATGTCCTTATTTACAATGACTATGAGCGCTGCACTAAAAATTGTTTGCTTTTGCTTACACACTATTAATACTAAAGGTATTTTTGTTGATTCTGTGAAAAGTTTTTGGTAAACAACACAAAAATATTTGTTTGCAAGAGCAAAAGCAGTAGACAGCTTTTGCCTCATTAACAGTGCTTGTTTGGGCTCATTGTTAAATTCAAATTTTATTACGGCAACAAAATATTTGTTTGATAAACAAAACGCTATAGTCGTTATAAATAAACAAAAAGGAATTACCAATGTTTACATAAGAAAATCAAAAGTCTTAGTGAACAACCTACTAATGTTATCAGCAGACATATAAAATTAAGATATTATTACAATTTCCATAAATAGAATAAAGTTAAATAACTTGCCTTTTTAAATTCTTTGATGGAGCAAAATCTTTTCTTTATGTTACTGTAATCCATTTTCTTCGATGGGGTCCTCTTTTACCAATGTAAACATTGGGACTGCTGTGCAATTGGGACTGCTGTCCTACAACTGCAATAACAATTCGGGGTTACACAAATGTAAACATAATTTTCTTTACTTATCAAATTTTATTCTCTCAGATTCGTTAAAAAAATGTAGATAGCAGCAAGCAACACAGCTATAAGCACCACATAACGACGTAAGCGAGTGCTGGACAAACACAAGCAGGCTTCTATACCTAGTATGTGTGATGTCACAAGCCTCTCTCATTTGAGTAGCCAGTCCTTGTATCTAGGAAGTATTGCCAGGACCTACTGTGCCCATCCCAGTATACGTGACCATTGGGCACTGAGGTGCATGAGCAGATGTCCCTATCAGGTGGTCAGTCTGAAGGGTGACTTCCAGTGTTAAAGTCCCCAAGAAAGCTTGGTACTCATTTATCAACTCACTGCAGTAGGGATGAAAGGCTGAGTAGATTTTGCCACCCAAAAAATAAGGACGTGATTACCTATAATTTTTTTAAACGAGTAAAATGCAAGAGAAGAAATCACCCTTTACAGCAGGTCAACTTCATCGAGAAAGAGTTTACTGATGGGGGATCACAAGGGTTCATTTTAACTTGTAGTAACTACACTCACAAGACTAAAGTGTAGCATCCCTTGTAGCTCTCTTTCAATGAGAAACTCTTATTACCCATGTCCTCTTTTGGACAGCTGACACCGAACATTGTATAATGATAGTAATGTCAATTGTGACCGACTCCCTGATGGGGAGAAAACTAAGATATAAAAACACATCAAATTTCATGATTTATTATATACTCTCACTTCGAACACTGCAAGTTCCACCATAATAGAATACTGATATTAAATATACAGAGTGCAAATAAGGAAATAAGATACGTTAAATGAAATACCAAATTCACACTTTATAATATTTCAGAGAATATATATCACATTTTTTAAACAATTATATATATATATTTCAAATGTAATCCAAAATCCGCCATTAAAATTTGCGCCACGGGCTGGGGTCCGATTTGTCCAGATCTAGAGCCGCCCCTGCACAAAAAGTTACTGTCACCCTTTTTCAGCAATATTTTCTTTTAAGAGTAAGAGTCGTGATGGTTCCGTTGCTAAGAATTTTAGATTTATTATACGTGGATAATTGTTGATTTATTTTTAACACATTTATTTAAAGGATTTTAGTGTCTGGAGCAGAAATGAATTTTTTAATACTATTCACAAACTTATGCATTATCAACATTTTTTAATAAATTGCTATTTTTTCGTAAAAATATAAATGAAAAAAAAGGAAGAAAAGTAATGAAAAATGTAAAATAAAAAATACTACACTGCAAGTATATATATTCACTTCAAAATTCTATCTTTTAGATTTATAAAAAAATATTCAGTATAAAATATTCACGTTGTGTATAACAAATCAGCTCTGAATAAATTAAATAGAGTGAGATTCAGTAAGAATTCGATGATTTCAAAAAATATGATTCCTTTATGACTAACTGAATAAAAGAAAGAATATATTTAGGATAATAAGCCGGCCCGGGCCCTTTTATACCTTTCGGTCAGAAACCTCTTTGCACAAAAATTGCCAGAATAATCTAGAAATAGAAAGGTCTAGAAAAATCCGGAGCGTACGAGAAAAGCTCAATACAGTAATACATTCAATACAATATTGTTACAATACCGCGATAGGGTTGCCAGACAGGGTTATTAGGAGCAGGGTTGCCATGGTCGCCAAGCTTATCGCCCACATTTGGCGATATATCGCCAAATTTGGCGCCAAAAATTAAGTCGCCAAATCCGTCGCCAACTTGGCGCTAGCTGCAATATTTGGCGAGTTTACCATTTAAACCAATGTTAAAGTATGGGGGCCGTGCAATGCAGTGGAAATGATATTACAGGTAAACAGGGTTGAAATCACATTAGATACGACAAATTAAACTGTAGAAATGAACACAAATGAGTAGAAACAATTAGAATAAGACTAAATTCGTAACATTGCCCCCCTCTCAAGAACTGCACGTCCCGGGCAGTACAACCCTTCGTCAGACGTTAACATAATAATAAAGCAATTGATTAAAAATAACTAAATGAATATGCAATAATAAACATGTAATACATAGTACAAAATAAACACCTAATGCATAGTACAAAATTAACACTTACAAAACAATATACAAAATTATTTACAAGATTATTTACACACTAACTTATTTATACAAGACCATGGTCAAAATAAATTACACGATAATTGACACACTAAGAATTATGGCCATAATATGGAGCGAGCCTGTCGTAATGAACGACTCTAGGCTTCGAATTCGTTGACTTACGGATCCGGATTACGACGTCGTTTATTATCTTTAAAATTGTATAAGGACCGTCCCAATGCGATTGTAGCTTAGGGAGAAAGTCCTTTGCGTCGAGTCGGGTTGTAGAACCACACCTTGTCACCTTCCTTGAATTGATGTCCTGTGGCTTTTGTGTCGTACCGAGTCTTCATCTTCTCCGTCCTCAGGTTGATCCGTTCTCGAGCCAAATTGTGTACATCTTCAAAACGTGCCTGGAGATTCTGCACGTACTCCTCAGGCGATGAAGGTGTATCCGGAGGGCGACCAAACAGCAGGTCACAAGGAGACGAAGATCTCGGCCAAAAGCATCTGGGATGGTGAATATCCGGTAGTCTCGTGAACGGCGCTGCGGTACGCTAGCAGAAAGAGAGGAACTTTCTGGTCCCAGTCTTGTTGGTTCTTGGAGACCATCAGTGAGAGGTTATTCAGGATGGTACGATTAAACCTCTCCACCATGCCATCTGACTGTGGGTGCAAAGGTGTGGTCTTGGTCTTGTCAATTCCGAGTAGTTCACAGACCCCCTTCAATACCGCAGAGACGAAATTTCTGAAAGGGCATCAGCATTTCCATGCGAGGAGCCTTTACGATGTCTGATGTCAAAGTAATACTCGTTGAGCCGTTGTATCCATCTGGCTACCTGGCCTTCAGTGTTTCTAAAATTCATTAGCCAGGTTAAAGAGGCATGATCGGTACGTAGAAGAAATTTTTGGCCATAGAGATAGTGATGGAAATGCTCGATGGCTTTCACAATAGCCAGTAGCTCTTTTCGAGTGACACAATAATTTCTTTCCGATTTCGATAAACACTTACTCCAATAAGCTACGACTTGTTCCTGGCCATCTATTTCCTGAGATAATACTGCTCCGACACTCTCATTACTGGCATCAGTGTCCAAGATAAATGGCTTGTCCGGTTGTGGATATATTAAGATCGATGAAGACGTCAAAGCTTCCTTAAGCTGGAGGAAGGAATCTTCACATTCTTTTGTCCACTGAAACTTTTGTTTACTTTCTGTTAGCTTGTGCAAGGGTCTTGCGATGTTAGAGAACCCTTTCACAAACTTTCGGTAATAAGTACATAGTCCCAGGAAGCTTCGCAGCTCACGGAGGTTTTCAGGGCGTTTCCAATTCTTTACGGCGGACACTTTTTCGGGGTCGGTACGAACACCTTCTGTAGAGATGATGTGTCCCAGATAATTGACTTCTTTCTGGAAGAACTTGCATTTCGAAGGGTTTAGCTTCAAGTTAGCGTCCCTTAATTTTGATAACACCTTCCGGATATTTTGAAGATGTTCTTCAAGCGTACGCCCTCCTATTATGACGTCATCCAGGTAAATAAGGCAAGCTTCAAAAGTCAGACCCTTTAGCACGGTCTCCATCAGGCGCTCGAAAGTAGCTGGCGCATTGCAGAGCCCGAACGGCATGACTTTGAACTGCCATAGTCCTTGGCCGGAAGTGAATGCTGTTTTTTCTCGATCTTCGGGATGGATCTCCACTTTCTAGTATCCGCTCTTTAAATCTAAAGTCGAGAACCATTTATGACCGGAAAGGGTATCCAGGGTGTCATCTATCCTTGGAAGAGGGTAACTGTCCTTCTTGGTGACGTCGTTAAGTTTTCGATAGTCCACGCAAAATCTTGTGGAGCCATCTTTCTTACGAACCAAGACGATTGGAGATGCCCACGGACTCGAAGACGGTTCTATGATGTCATTTTCCTGCATCTCTCGTAGTAGTGTTCCGACCTCTTCCTGTTTAGCAAACGGCAAGCGTCTTGGGTGCTGTTTAATCGGCGGATGGTCTGCTGTATCAATTCTGTGTTGTGTCACTGTAGTATGGCCAATATCGCTACTGTTTCTAGAAAACACGTCTTCAAATTCTTGGAACAGTCTTTCTGCGGAGCTTTTCTGTTCGGGGGACAATTCAGCATTTTCTAGAAGGTCGGGAGTCAACTGTTGAGGCGAGTTGGATAGGAGGAAGCTCGAACTTTTGCAGACACACGTTACTGGACTGCAGGTTGCCAACACTTCACCTTTCTGGAACACTCTAGGTTTTTCAGTTACGTTGCAAATTCTTACCGGGATAGTTTTTCTGGAAGGGTCCACTAGCGTCGAAGCTATTAGCAATCCATTCGCTTTATTTTCCGCAGATCCAATTAGGCCAGAGTTGAAACTCACATCGTTGTTACCGATGTATCCAGGTACTATGATTTCAGTCCTTGGGGAATGGTAATATTCTCGTTAGCGGTTACCTGTCGAATAGATTCTGTCCTGTGTTCAATTTTGAATATAGTGACTTCGTGTATGGAACGTAATTCGTTCTTGTTGAAGTCTAGAGTGAAACCATGCTCCTTTAGAAAGTCCAGTCCAAGAATGAAAGGGTCTGCAATATCTGCGACATACACAGCATGTTGGTAGGTAGTGTCTCCAAACTTGATCTTGACTTTTAATTTTCCGTGAATATCAATCTTTTCCCCCGTCACGGTCTGTAGCACCACACGGGGCGGGGTCCAGATAAGTTTCTCTTTTAATTTTTGAGCCAGATCGTTCCGAATGATAGACACATTGGCTCCTGTATCGATGATCATGTTGCAGGGAAGCTCGTTAACATGTCCCATTATAAAAATTCCATTCTCAACGGTACTCTTTGTCGAAATTTGACACACTTGAAAGTGGGGCTTTCCAAAATCTGGCAACCTCCGCCCACGAGATGACCATTAATTAGTTTTTCCGACATCTCCTTCTGGGAGGCGCTATTAGTTTCAGCGCCTTGGCGTGCCCGGCAGCTTCTCTGCAGATGCCCTTCTCGACCGCAGGTCCAGCATTTAAGGGTCTTCTTCCCGTCTGCTTTCTGGGACATCAAAGACTCAACTCTCTTCATGAAGCTTCTCATCTGTCGCTCTAACCGCTCCACACTTGAGTTCGACGTGTCCGATTCGTTGACGGCTCGTATGGGGTGTCTGTCCTTTCGTGTTGCTTGCTGGGCTGCCTCGAATTTCATAGCAAACACTAGGGCCCCCTTTAAGTCCTTGAGATCCGCCATTCGGAGAGCTTTCTGGATTTCCGGATCACGCACCCCGTCGATGAAGTGTTGCAGCGCCAGGACTTCTCTTACTTCAGTCGGACAGTCAGAAAATGCCAAGTGAGAAAGCCTCTCGACGTCCGTCGCCAGTTCTTGGAGCGTTTCGGACACTTTCTGCTGCCGTGACTTCAGCTGGAGTCTGCTGTAATCCTTCACACATTTCTCTCCGAAGCGTAACTCCAGAGCTTTAACGAGAGCGTCGAAATCCAGCCGCTGTGTTTCCGGCAAAGTTTGCAAAATGTCAGCAGCGTCGGCTCGAAGAGAAGCAGCTAACTGGCAGGCCTTGGTCTGGGAGTCCCACTGGTTTGCATCCGCCACTATGGAGAATTGGGTCTTATACACCTGCCAAGAGGACTTTCCGTCATATGTAGAAAGCTTGATGGAAGGCTTGGAATAAGGAGCTTGAAACTTAAATTCATCCCCTTGGCCAGTCATGACTTTCTGCTTCAATTTCTCTAGGTCACTCCTGAACGAGATGGAAACGTCTTCTACCTTTTCGAAAATTTTCGCCTCTAGTTTGCTCTCCATATCTTCGAATTTATTTTCAAATTTGTTCTCTATATCCACAAATTTGTTTTCGAATTTATTTTTCACCGACTCGATTTTTCCTTCCATTTCTTCAAATTTCTTGTCCATAGTCGTCAGTTTGTCGCCAATGCCCTTCAGATCACTTTTCAACTCTTCCTTGTTCGCGGTCAGTTTGGTATTCAACTCGTCCATATTGGCGCTGATCTGCTCGTTTACGTTAGTAAGCTTGGTATTCACTTCTGCGATATTGGTGGTCAACTCCGATTTCATTTCGCCCATGTTGGCATTCATGCTGGCGGTCAAGTCCGATTTCATTTCAGTCAATTTTTCTAGAAGAGTCTGGAACTGGGCCTCCATCGCTCTTGTTGTTGGCATTCAATCCCACCTCTGACACCAATTGTTGCGTTTTCGGGGGTTCGAAATGATTGAAGCCGAAGAGCAGGATCCAAAACAATTTTATTCTTGGCCAAAACAGTCCTCCACAAATTGTAGAACAGTTCGAGAAAGTCACGTACAATCGATGAAAATACTGATAACACAGATGTAATACACTAACAAAAGCAATAGTAAACACTCAGCACAAAAATAATAACTCAATAAAAGCAATAACACACGCACTATGCAATCATCTCTCTCTCTCAAGCACAGAGAGGTATCACTTGCATGAAAGCTGAGATCTGACTAACTGACTACCCGGCCCGGGGCTTTTTATACCTTTCGGTCAGAAACCTCTTGCACTTGCCAGAATAATCGAGAAATAGAAAGGTCTAGCAAAATCCGGAACGTACGAGAAAAGCTCAATACAGTAATACATTCGATACAATAGTGTTACAATACCGCGATAGGGTTGCCAGACAGGGTAATTAGGAGCAGGGTTGCCATGGTCGCCAAGCTTATCGCCCACATTTGGCGATATATTGCCAAATTTGGCGCCAAAAATTAAGTCGCCAAATCCGTCGCCAACTTGGTGCTAGCTGCAATATTTGGCGAGTTTACCATTTAAACCAATGTTAAAGCATGGGGGCCGTGCAATGCAGTGGAAATGATAATACAGGTAAACAGGGTTGAAATCACATTAGATACGACAAATTAAACTGTAAAAATGAACACAAATGAGTAGAAACAATTAGAATAAGACTAAATTCGTAACAATATGTTGCAAATACGTACAACCAGTGACACACACAGGAATTTTTCAAGGGGGTGGTCGAAAGTTCACCCTTCTTGTATCATGCTCCTTTTGATTTTGTCGATTTTTGGGAACAAAACGCAGTAAAAAACTAGTTTTTGAATAAATAATTAGCATTCATTAATAAAATTAATCATTAATAACAAGTAATTAATTAAGTTTTACGTACTATATACTTAGAATTATAATCAATCAGAAAAAAATCAATGTCTTTGGGGAGGTCTGGATCCCCCCTTGTGTGCGCCACTGCGTACAACAACTTTTAAACAAAAGACATATTTCAGGTAATTTTCTTCTTGATTAAAAAGCCGTATGCAAGTGTCTCAAAGTAGATATTTTCATTTAAAAAAGATAGAGCTTCAAAGTTTTAAACTATTTTAGAGTAATTCTTTAACGATCTAAGAAAATCTAAATTTTGCATTATGACATAAAGCAAGCACACATTCTCCATTTCCTTTTATTTTATATTATTGATTATGCATTATTATAATTAATTAAAAATTACATTATTTTTGACACCTGCGTAAATTAAGTTTGTGTAACAAATTCCTGCATAAATGAATTCATAATAATTTACATATTTTAATATACTTACTGAAAATCAGAATATAAATAAGTTTTACTTAACAAAATTTAATTAATTTTATCTAAGTTTATTGTATCTTTAATTAAAATAAAATAAGTGCTTCTTTTTTTTTTACGCAATGCTTTATATTATCAGCACTGTTTTATATAATAATAATCGCGAATTTCGTACTCTAATTTATCTTATCACTACCTGCTTCCTCAACAGGTATTTAAGCCATTTGTCGGGTTTGATCATTCTCTCATGCCTATTCCAGTTTGATATGTAATTACTACCAACACTGCTTTTGCTTGGGCAGTATTATTACCAAGTATGATTTTCTGCATGGCAATTTTATGCACTTAAGGCAACAGTATACCCTTAAAGGTTCAAAAAAAGACACATGAAATTGCAAAGAACCATATTATTGGATCAAGTGTAGCATAGGGGGCTACTTGGCGCAGTCCTTTATTTTGGTTACTAAAAGTGGTCTCCAAGGTACTTTTTTTGGTATTATTTATTTTAGAATGAATTCGATGTCTCACCATGACATTTCGTTTTAAAATCGCCAAGTCCTAAGTGCCCCCTATACTACATTTGAACCGAACTGAAATATAACCCTTATCAATGAGAAGTTTTAGTTTGTAAAAATTATAATCTTCGCATTTTAGAGAAATAAATAAATAAGTTGTAATTTGCAAGCAAAATCACACACATAAACATCCCGCGGTAATACCTAAATGTTGCCAAAACAACAAAACAAAATTTTAGTTGTTGAAAGAATAATCCTTAAAAAAATTATTTATTCCAAAAATAATGCTAATTAAATATCAAAGAATAGAAAAGTTGAATAAATATTCCAACCGATAAACATAGCTACAGTAAAAATACGTAATAACCTTGAAAAACTGCATGTAAAGTATAAATTGTCCTCTTAGTGAGAAACGTGACTACATATGACGTCATAACACTGGAAAATCACTTAAAAATTAAATTTTAAAAAGTTTGGAAGGAATTATGAACGCCAAACCTATTTAAGAACCTTTCTCGTGTAATTTTGTGTACGTGTACCAAGTTTCACGTAATTTGGGTGTCTGGATCTCGAGTTATGAGGGAATATACAAACAGACAACAAATGCGTCTTAGATATATATATATATATATATATATATATATATATATATATATATATATATATATATATATATATATATATATATAGATAGATAGATAGATAGATAGATATTGCAGTTATTTATGAAATCAAATGGTCTTTTATTTCAGAAAAAAATGCTACGGTTGCAATTTGATAAAAATTATTTCTTTTATCACCCATTTTGCGATATTCAATGGTTCACCATATTCTCACTCACTTTGCATGATTAAATTTTTATACGTCATTATGAACTAGGATTGGCACAATTTACTGTATTTAACATTAAATGAAAATCAATTGATTTACACTAGAGAACTGAATATTATCTTTGACTCAAAAGTAATTTTCTTCCCACTTCAGAATATATCAATAAGAACACGGAAGAGAGAATAACAAATAGTAGTAATACTATTACATGGTAGAATAAATAAACTATTTTCGAGTATATGCATGTTTTGAAGATTTAAGAAGCAGAAAAAATAAAATTATCATCCTTATCCCCATCCCCCCACACACTAATGAGTAAGAATCCCGCTTTTATAACTGTCTAAAAAGTTTGGGAGGAAGAGGGTTGGAACTCAATAATGAAATCAATCAGGAATTCAAGTATGATGTCCATTATATAGGTAAAAGTGTCTTAAAATTTTAGGGACATTCTTAGAAAAATGTTTTTAGTTTTATAATTAGATACACATTTCTATGGATAAACTCGAATTAAATTATTTAAAATTAGCAAGGATATAAAATTACGGCCAGAAAATCTTGTAAAAAATTCTGATCACTTTTTCTTAAAAAAATTAAAACATGCTTTGTATACTTAAATTAATATAAATTTAGAAGTGTTCTTTTATTTTAGTAATTTGTAAATAATTGGCCGTATAATTTTTAACATAGCAAAGAAATGCACCCCTTTTATTTAAAATAATTTACTGTAAAGAAACAATTGTGTGAAATTGTTATTTCTATTGTTGCTAAGGTAAAAAATATTTCAATAAACCTTTTCTTTCATTTTATAGGCATTTAAATAAAGGAATTTATTTTTAATTCGGCGTTTAATATAGTTATTTTACAAGAGGAAACCATAAGAGAATCACCAAAAAAATTACCCTATGGTTTCTTATGGAACGAGAATTCTTGCATTTTAAATTTGTGAATTTTTAACTTTCTCTTTATAAGAAAACTTATTGCGTGTAAATTAGGCATAGCGTGTAGAGACAGAAAATTGGGGCTTTTCATTCCATTTAATTAAACACTATAACACAGGCAGTATGTAATTCAATTTTTGTCTTGTTCAAACTCAAATTTCATTAGGTACAAAAAAAATCGCTTCCACAAATATGTATTTATATATGAATATACATTTAGCAGTAACATGTAATTGAAATCCACTTTTTCATTATTTTATTTGGCATAAGTTTGGTAACAAATTGAATCAAGTTTATACATTATATGTGTAGATATATGATTACACTATGGAAGGATATATACTAATTTCCGTTTGAAAATGAGCTTTATTTATAAGCTGATCTAGCTTGCGAGTATGAGAAAAAAATTGTTTCTAGTTAATTTTGGAAGTCTGCTTTTTTATTTTTACAGAGGGAGAGTTTGATATAAAGTGATAAAATATTAAGCTTTTAAAAATTTTTCGTTTATATTAAACAAAAATATGAGAGAAACTCGATTCATTGTCAGAGTGAAAACCATAGCTTCCGGTCAATCCGTCATTCGACTTGTATCATTATGAATATATATACATATTGAATTGTTATTAGTAAAACAAGTATATAAGATTACGTAACGATTAAAATGTAATTTGATGACTCACAGAATGAGCGAAACAAATAACCGATTTAATAAAAATCTATCAATGTATATTTAGCACACAAGCTATCTAAAATTATAAATAAACATTATATTTTGTAGAATAGAAAACTAAATACAAAAATAAGCTTTTCAAATCACTTTAGTAAACGCTTTTTATTCTGTATCAAAAAAATTACCTTTCGATTTATAGTAATTACATTTCTAAAAGATCTGACTAAATAACTTATTGGTTATATTTAAAATACTTATTCGTAACATCTATGACAGAGGAGCTACTTCTTTTTTGAATTTCCGTGCCATGAGTAATCGTATTATTTAAATTAATCCAGTATCGTTTCGTTAAAAACCCGGAACTTCAAAAAACAATCAAACAATAATGTAAGCGTGATCTGCTCGTATTACTTACCACCGTAATTACATAATACAACTTTTTATTCAAAAAATAATGAAGAAATAAATTATTTAATTTCATTTAAAATAAATTTGTTCCATGTATTTAAACTTGCTATTTCGAAAGATGGTTAGATATTTTTTTTATGCTTTCCATAAGAACACAGATTTCACCGTGTGAACAGGTCTAGCTGGGATATGTTACTAGAGCACTTAGCCCTTTTGGGGCTTTGATCTCTTGTCTGATGAAAAATATTTGTGACTTGATACTTTGAAACATTGCCCTTTTTATTTTAGAGATTTAAGTAATTAATTAAGATTATGATAAGAAGTTAAAAAAATTAAAAAAAATAAGACTATAATTAAGAACAGGAAAAATTTAAATTTAAGAATCGAATAAAAATTAATACAGTCTGTCGAAAAATTCTTGAGCACCGTGACCCTTTCAAAAAATGATTGGAAATGGA
>BMAU01008655.1:0-21309 GCA_019973935.1 Trichonephila clavipes | reverse complement strand
GTTCCATAAAAACTGAGAACTCTCTATGAAGTAACTGCAACAGAAACCAAAGTATTTACTTTCAAACTCTCTGACCCCTCAGGGGGCTCACCTTTTTTAGGTGAGTACGGGTTTCACGCTCCCGAGGTGCCCTAGTGATCTTTTCCTTCTCCCTAGGGGTTTACTGTCTTTGGTAAACACGGGCTTCACGAACCCGGGGAACCCTAGTGAACCTTCTCTATTTTCGGCCCTTTTTCTTGCCATCCAAATTTCCCTTTTCTTCTTTTCCGGTCAAGACCACAGAACCATTTTACTAAATGAACATTGTTCAAATTTAGTTTTCCACTGAAAAAACTTCCTATTTTTATTAACATATTTTGATTTACATCTTGTGTTCCGTTCATTTAGTTTGTTTTTCGTATATTTCTTTGAATCTTTTGATTTGTGTTGCTTTATTTGTTTTTGACTAACACCGTTGGTTTTCCGACCCGCATGTTTGCCGTGTGCGGCGTCCCGAAAGGAGGGAAATGGTGTCCTGGGATTACCTTTGGCCCACGCTTCGCTGTAGACGGGTGGCAGGAGTGAGCCCGCTCCTGTCAATCGGCTGGTGGTACCTCTCTTCGGAGTCCCCGAAGAGACACTGCTGTAGGGTTAGTGCTGCAGATAAGGGGTGTCGGGTTTACCCGTTGGATCCTCGCCCTGATGCTGTAGCATTATATTCTGGGTGTACTTCAGGTAAGCGCCGTGCCTGGTTTTGCCAGATGACCGGCACACTGCACTCCCTTGTTGGACTCCGTGGTAGGTGGAGGCACGCCAGAATGAAGATTTTTTGTACGCATATGGATCCAAGTTTGCTGTGCCAGGGTAAAGGCCTTGTATTGCCCAACCTTTCAATCGACAGAAACTGCTCAACGTGTAAGATTTTTGTTAATTTCCTTGCCCTAACAATGCCCTGTCTATTAAATCACCATTTACAATACATAAAGCTCTGAAAGGAATAGGTGGAGAACCGAAATCCGTTAAAAAAGATTGCGATCCGGTGATCTACTTGTTGAAACCAGTTCTTCTACGCAGACAAAGTCTTTCCTACTTGCGAAAACATTTCTCGATTCACCTGTGAATATTATTCCACATAAATCATTAAACACATCCCGTGGAGTCATCTCTGAAACTGACCTTTTGACTACCTCTGAAGCGGAAATCCTTGAAGGATTCTCCCATCAGGGGGTCATTCAGGTCAGAAGAATAACAATAAAAAGGATACAGCTATTATACCGACTAAGCACTTAATTTTAACTTTTAGCAGCCCCACACTACCTCAAACAATAAAAGCTGGTTATTTAAACTGTAAAATCCGTCCATACATTCCGGAATCCTCTGCGCTGTTTAAAGTGCCAGAGGTTCGGTCACTCCCAAACTTCGTGCCGTGGTCAATTAACATGCTCTAGATGTGCCTCCGTTGGGCATTCTTCCACGGATTGTACTCTAGAGCCGAAATGTGTTAATTGTGCCCAGTCTCATCCATCAGATTCTAAAATATGTCCTAAATGGAACTTAGAAAAAAAGATACAAGAAATAAAAGCCAATAAAAATATTTCTTATCCGGACGCACGTAAACTAATAGTCCCACAATCATCTCAAACTTATGCTCAAGCTGCCAAATCCTCTAATAAAAACAGTTCTACTCAAACAGATGAAAATATAACGAAAATAAAATGTTCACCTCTGAAATTACTTGAACCATTTTCATCCAAACCAAAGCCAAATGCATCAATATCCACTCCTAATGTTTCCAGATCATCTTCAACCCAAGCCCAACTCTTACTATCCACCTCTTCCATACCAACTGCTTACTCAGAGTCTCAACCACCTATTCCAACATCTAATGACGCACCTTCCACTAATGATATGTTTACCCCTATTGGAACATCTTCCCCAATCATACCCACTTCCTCGTCCAACTCTGTTATTCAACCACCCTCTGCAACTAATATACAGGATACCAAGAAAATCTCAAAAGTCCGAGCGAGAAAACGAAAAAAAGAAATACTGAAAGAAATGAAGGACACAGTGTTTGAGATTAAGATGGCTCAACATAGACCCAGAAAGCCAGCTTCTGTGGAGTATACAACAGACGAGGAAGACACCATTGTATACGACATGGGAGAAGAGATAGAATCTCCGAAAAATGGCAGTACTGTAGGAGAATCAAAAAAGGATATTGCGAGATATACATGTATAACCCCTACGAAATATAAAAGTGACTATATTTTTATTGACATGAACTGTTTCAACTTTTTTAAAATAAAATTTTTACTGATTTTTTTTTAATACTTTTGTTTTTAGATCTTGTCTGACTTGTTTGTTTTTCTTATTTGAAAACAAATCATACGTGATTTGAACTTTTACCATTTTTTCAGTCTTTTACACATTTTATTAAACATTTTAATATTTTAACGAATGTTTGGCGCAGTATAGCCAGGTTTGGCTCTTGCGCCATTAACCCCTAAATTCACTCACACTCACACTTCAAACTCTCTGCGTTTTTATTCGCATTAAAGATCAGGAAAGGAAAGTTTGAGTTCTGATTGATACCGCTTGTGAAAATAGCTAAATTAGTGAAAGTGTGTTACTAGTATTTTGAAGGCCACTTCACTTAGAGAGGAAATTATAATTCTCTCTCTCTCTCTCTCATTCTCTATTCGGGGGCAACGAAACTAAACTGAAACATCACAGTGTATATTCTATTGAGGTCAGTGATATGACACACTCTTATGCATGTTGTTTTGAAGTGCTATCCGAAAAGAAAATATGTGGATTTATTTCTAAGATTGAGGATAAGCGTATTTTAAATGATTTAAAAAATAAAGAAGTTATTTTATCGGATTTTTAAATTGTAAAGAAACGGAAATTGGGCTTTTGATTGGGGCTGATAATATAGGAAAATTATTGACTGGGAATTTAATTCAATTTGATTCGGGTTTAACAGCTATTGAAACTAAACTAGGATGGACGGTAATTGGAAAAGTATGTTCGAACGATAAAAACGTTATGTTAACGACACCGTCTTTGCATGTGCGGAATGTTAGCGTTAAAGAATTTTGGGAACTTGATGTTTTAGGAATAACGGATCCCTTACTTAATGAGAACACGAAAGAAAATTTTGAATTAACCGATTTTTAAGAATAAAATGAAAATTCTTCCCGATGGAAGATATGAAGTTAAACTCCCATGGAAATGTAACTCTGAAAATTTGCCCAGTAACAAAGAACTAACATGGAAAAGACATCTACGGATGATGAATAAATTAAGAAACGGTAAATTTTTTTAGGATTATAAAAGTGTGTTTAGGCAATGGGAAGATTTAAATATCATTGAACGTGTGCCGGAAGTAGAATTGAACAATGAATGCCAATATTTACCGCATAGACCCGTGATTAAATTAGGTAGTGCGACTACAAAAATCCGATCCGTATTCGATGCTTCGGCTCGTGAAAAAGGGAAACCATCTTTGAACGACTGTTTATATAAAGGCGTAAACCTTATTGAACTGATACCTGACATTTTAGATCGTTTTAGAATTTATCCAGTCGGAATTGTAGCCGATATTGAAAAGGCGTTTTTGATGCTATCTGTTGCACCGAAAGATAGAGATTATCTCTCAGATTTTTTTCCCCATGCAATGAAAAACAATTAGTGTACAGGCATTGTCGAGTTGTGTTTGGGGTGTCTTCAAGCGCTTACTTATTGAATGCATCTATTATGCATCTTTTGGAAAACTGTAATTCCGAATGTAAAGAAGTTGTACTAAAGTTAAAATCTTCCCTTTATGTTGATAATTGTGTAACTGGTGTTTTCAGTGCTGATGAAATAGAGATATTTATTGAGAAGACTAAATTAATTATGTCGGAAGGATGTTTTAAATTACGTATTTTTGAGAGCAATGTGGCGAGTAAAAGTGTTGATAAACACTCAGGCGAAACTTTTATTTTGGGTATCATCTGGGACTTGGATAATGATGTTTTGAAATGTTGCACGAATTTCGACTCATTAACGTGCGAAGTGAAAATAACGAAACGATTAGTTTTGTCTACGGTGCAAAAAGTTTTCGATCCCATTGGAATGTTGGCGCCGTCTACATTGCTCCCAAAATTACTATTGCATGAAATATGGAAAATGAAAAAGGCATGGGATCAGGAACTACCTCAGAATATTGTAAGAAAATTTATGAAATGGTTTAATGAAATTCAAATTTTGAAAGATGTAACTGTACCACGTTGTATGAAAAGTGATATTTTTACTGAATTACATGTATTTGTTGATGCAAGCAAGGGGTCATATGCGGGATGTGTCTTTGCTCGATCAATAGTTGATTCTAGAGTTAGCGTAATTCTCGTTAGAGCGAAGTATAGAGTAGCTCCTCTCAAACTTTTGAGTATACCGCGTCTAGAACTAATGGCTTGTTGTGTAGGTGCTCGACTTGTAAATTCTATTTTGAAAGCGCTTAATATGCCGGACATGAAAGTTACTCTTTGGACCGATTCCAGAACAGCACTTTGGTGGATTAAAGAATATGGAAATTGGTCAGTTTTTGTAGCTAATAGGGTAAAGGAAATTAGACAACTAACTCAAATTCAGTCATGGAAGTATGTTCCAGGAAACATGAATACCGCGGATTTACTATCTCGTGGTTGTTCTCCACGACAAATGCTTAATTCTAGATGATGGGAGGGGCCTTCCTGGTTGAAACTAAATTCGGAATATTGGCCAGATGGTGAAATCAGTTGCGAGCCTCAAGAAGTTAACGTAGAGAGAAAGAAAACTAAAAATGCGAATGTTGATCTAGCAAACGATGCACCCCCCTTGCTTATATGTAATGTGTCTGATTATGATAAAATGATAAGAGTATTTGCATGGACTTTTGGGACGAATCTATACGGAACTTTATCACTAACCTTCTGAGTCGACCTTTTTAGGGAAATTTAATTCCCTACCTATTTCCAATCAACTCCAAAAAGCGGACGGGATTCCTTGTTATGCAGATTAGATAAAGTATTTAAGTCAAACGAAATAGTAAAGTTAGAGCAGTAGGATATAGAGATTGAAGCAGAAAGTTATAGTGGATGTAAATTGAAGATTTCTTGTTAGAGATATTTAATCTCAAGAATTGAGATTCCGAGTGGTAATTATTATTTTGTGTTTAAAGTCTCATTAAAGTTTTAAGAGTGAGATTAAAGTTAAATGTTCAATAAGAACATTATTAAATATAATTCTGGGATCTCTTATCGTGGTAATTTCTGCGTGATCGTTATTTAATAAATTAATTAATTAGATCATTAATTAATTAAGTTAATTTAAAGGATATTACCTGTAAAACCTCATAATATTAGTAGAAGTATTTGTAAATAAGTCTTTGATTCTATTTGGGAAAGATAACCAAATAAAGAAAGTTATTTATAAAAATGGCAACTGGTTCTTCTGTGACTCAAAATTATTCTCGTTCTCAAAGTGAGGTCCTAAGGGACCTTCAAAATTTAAGATTTGTAAATAATTGTCGCAAAGACTATAACAAATGTAAGGATCATGAACTTTCTGTTGCTGAAATTGAAAATTCTGAGAAACAATTGATTCGTTTAACTCAGACATATTATTTACCTGATGTTGAATCTTTAAAATTTGTTACTTGTATTGATAATGATAATATTTTAAGAGTAAAATCTAAAATAACTGAACGAAATGATGAAAGTTCTTTTTTGTATCCTATATTGTTACCTGATAAATGTGAACTTACAAAACTTTTGGTTAGATCTATACACAAAAAGAATTGTCATGCAGGAATCCAAATAATGCAATCATTAATTAGAGAAATGTTCTGGATTATCAGAGCTAGAAAAACTATTAAGAGTATTTTGAATGAATGTTTTATTTGTGCTCGTTTTAAAGTGAAATCATTGTCAAGCGGACCATCACCTTTACCACCAGACCGTGTGAATGATTGCGTGATATTTGAAGTTGTAGGAATTGACTTAGCTGGATCTCTGCTTTTAAAAACTGGCGAAAAGTTATAGATTACATTATTTACTTGCGCCGTCTATCGTGCACTACATCTTGAATTAGTAAACGCTTTATCTTCTGATGCCTTTTTGCTAGCCCTTAGGCAATTCATTGCCAGGCGCGGGAGGCCCAGGATAATTTACTGTGATAACGGTACTAATTTCCGAGATAATTTCAATGACCTTGCAAAATTGGATTGGCATAAAATATATATATCGAGAGAAACATCAACTCAAAAAATAGTTTGGAAATTTATACCACCCACCGCCGCATAGTGGGGAGGCTGGTGGGAAAGGTTGGTTCGCATTATCAAGGAACTATTGAGACGTTCTCTTGGAAAATCAATATTGTCCTATAAAGAATTGTCTACAGTGATTTGTGATTGCGAATTTTTAATCAATAGTAGACCTTTAACTTATATATCTGAAAATCCACAGAAATTGATCCCTCTTACTCCAGCAATGGTTTTAATAGAGAATCGCTGTTCCGATACGACCGATATTGACGAATTGAATTCGAGAGACTTAAGAAAAAGAATGAAATATAGAATTAAACTTTTAAGTGATTTAAGACAACGTTTCAGGAAAGAATATCTAAGTGAGCTAATACAAAAACAGAATGATAATCGGGTGCGGGAACCCCGAATTGGGGAAATGGTCTTAATTGGAAACGACAATAAGAAACGTTTGTCTTGGCCTATAGCTAAGATTTTAGAATTAATTCCTGGTCGAGATGGGGAAATTCGAACAGTTCGGCTAAAAACTCAACATGGAACAGTAATACGCCCCGTGCAACGTATCTTCCCTTTGGAAGTACAAGCGATTGCTAATAGCGATAAGGAGTTGAAAGAGGAATCAATTTCTGTTAAAAAGTACTACACCTGAAAAGGTCTTGAATACTAATGATGCAATTGTAAAAAAAAATATACTTCTTCTGGAAGATTGGTTAAAGAACCGAAGAGACTTGATCTTTTGAATTATAACTGTTATAGGTTTGAGACTCTCCCCAAGTCTCAAAGGGGGGAGTATGTTGTGAATAAAAATGATTTGTGTGAATGAGTGGCTGCATGGCGCCACGTTTTTGTAACTGTGAAGAGGTTGTGTGACGTCATTATGTTCTGTATATAAAAAGGGTGAAGCAATCACGTGCTCACTCTCACTCGGTAGTTCTGAATAAACTAAGTTACTTTAATTGACAGGCTCGAGACTGAATTTCTTCCTCCAACGCCGAGCATCGGGTAGATGCATTTCGCAGAATTTTAGAATTGAAATTGTTCTTTACAACATATATTATTTACAACATAATGCATATGAAATTCAGAATTGAATTTAATCTTTTCACTAGAATCAATGTTTTAGAACAAAATAGTTTGTTCTAAAATCAAAAATTAAAAAATAACGAATAAAATATTTTTCTTTTCAAATATAATTTCAGTGTTCATTACTACAAAAATGTATTGATATTTCATTTGAATAGTAAACATTTGCAGAATTTAATGGCTATATTTATAACAATACACTAAACATTAGCATCATTACCGCAATATGTGCCGTGTTTTTGTTATTCTCTACAACTGTTGCTTAAGGTATCCGACTACGTCTAAATCGTCATTTTCGGTCAAAAATCACATTTTTTTCTGATATTTTTAAAATTCAAACAATTATCTTTCTAAATCTGCCTTTGTTTTGTCTGTGCGATAATTAGAAAAAAAGTTACAGGTGTTTAAATTGTTATTACAGCGGTGAAATTGAAACCGGAAGAGGTGAAATCGAAACCGGAAGTTGACTGCTTAACATGCTTTTTACCCATAATTTTTGCAATTTCAACCCATTATAATTTTAAAAACAATTTCTGACATTTTTTAAAACTATTTTATTGATAGGCAACAATTTTAATCTTTTAATTGGACTTTTGCGATTGGCAACATCTGTTTCTTCTGACCTCAATGTTTTTGTTTTGATTTGAATCTTTCGAATGTTGCTCGCAAATTTCTTCAAAAACCTTTTTTTTTTTTTTTTGCTTTAATTGTACAATTTTTAATTGTTAATTGTTTCTGAACATTCTGCTTTTGATATTATCTGCTTATAAGGGTTAAAAATGAATCAAATTAACCTCTTGAAAACGCAACTATGCTGGTGAGACATTTACAAAAACAGTGGAAGTGTTGACTTGTAATGTTCTTGACTTGAAGTGCTCAAACTTGTAATGAACGAAAACTGGGATAAGTAAAGGTATTTTCACAGAACAAAAAATGTTTTAGTGGAACATTAACTTAAGAGGTAATAGAATATTTTATTAAAATTGGGAAGTGTGTTTTCAAGTTTGTGTTTCTCCAATTGTTTTGAGAACAATCTGTACCTGCATGAGGATTACATGTTTGGACTGACTTCTAATGTGACTTCAAAAATGCTCCGATTAAAGTTTTATCGTCCTTTTTTCAGCTACTGAAAAGCTAAAAAAAGAAGTGTTATTAATTTGCAACCTATTTTTAGAAGGTGAGTGATTAAAAGATGATATTTACCTGTGAAAAAGCTATGTGCTAAGCTGAACTGGCCTTGTATGACAAAAGGAGCATTTAGACTTTGTGAAAGAAAGTCTTGTCTGTGCTGCTACACCAACGGCTAAAGAGGCCATGAACGACATTGCTTTTTAAGCGAAAAGCATTATAAAATGTTTCAAAATGTCAGTTGAAGAATGTGGAATATCCGTTGACGGCAGACACATGGATATTCATCGCTAAATGTGGTTTCTATAGAAACTTTATGCATTGACACTGGGAAATTCTAGATTTGGAAATGTTATCAAAGTTTTTTAGAATTCTATAAGTCCAGTCATACATGCGTGTTCCTGCAATCATCTGGGATTTACTTCAAACATAGTGCGTACAAAATCTTTGTATGTTTTTGCACTACGAAATCTTAAAAATATGTATTTCTTTTGTGATGGTGATTCCAAGGATACCTTTCTGTTAAAGATGTGTATAGTGTCAACAATGTCATCATATGAGTGCATAAGATACTTCTAAGAACGATTGAGTAGTCGGAAAAGAAAATTTTTAAAAAAGGCGAGAAAAACCTCGGTGAGAAGGAAAAACTTATCAATGTTATGTTTAATAAAATTCTACACTGTTTTAGCACTAACACCAATCACGCCAAAGCTATGCTAAGTGCTACAATAGCAGTATTTTTTCACTGTTGCCCCAGCAGGGAGAAACCCATATATGGGCCGTGCCCGATTTGAGCTGAGAACTGGTGTGACTATCAACGAGGAAACGACACCAGAAAACAATAAACAGAAAAAATTGTATGTATTTCTGTGTAACTTTAAAATAGTGTTAAACCTGTGTACACAAAGCAGAGTGATAAGCAGTTATTATAAAATTGCCTCCACGGTAAGACACAAATAAAAATGTATCATTTAACGCCTGTTTGTGGCAAATCATTTTGAAAGAAACTTTTATCGAGCTAAAAGCATTTTCTTTGGGTACCCATATATTACCGTCATTATTTTTAAAAAAGCTTTCATTGATGTGTTAGGTATTTTGAAAGCATTTGGCATAAATGCAGGGAATTATATACTGCGTGATGAGAGATTTGTTGACATCTTTCGAGTCTGTGACTCGAAACAACATTCTTTGCCTTTTATAAAATCAACCAGAAAAAAAAGGAGGCCCAAAGAAAGAAAAATTTAACAAACTTCCAAAGAGTGGGAGTGTTAGTTATAAATCAGGAGAGGTTTAGTAATATACTTGTCATATTTTGTTTTGAAATTGATTTTATAAAGTTTAAATGCATTTGTCTCAAAACCATTTTTTTGTAAATTTCATGATATTTCAAACATGATATCTAAAAAACTATTAGAGATATTAGTATGAAATTTTACACAAATGTTATTATTGGTATTATCTAGAGAATGACTTACAAGCTAAGAAATTGAACAATTTTAGTTTTTTTTTATAGTTGTATTTCTTTCTGAAAGTTACGATAATTTGATTGAATTTCTAGTTCGCAAGCTCGACTGGCCATAACTTTTGATTCAAAAGAAGTAATTTAACACTTGTAGGTCATTCTCTAGAAATGTGTTTTTAAAAATGTATTGCAGCAATATTTTATGGAAAATATAAAATATTTTAAAAATAGAGTGTTTGAAAAAATTCCAAAATTTGATTAAAATTTCTTTAAAAATTTTAATTTTTGCAAATTTTATGTACATATATTATTTCTAACTATACTTTTTATTATTGTGTATAAAAGTGAAACTAAAAATGTAAAAATATTAAGGATTTTTTGAAAACTTAAAAAAAAAGTCTCCGAACGTAGTCGGATACCTTAAGAAGTTTTAAATTGTTGAAATTTAAGAATAAATCGATGTGGTATGTATAGAGATATGTAGAGTATGTACTTTCATATATAAATAAAATAAAATTAACAATAATGGAAAATATAGTCTGTCGGAGGGAAGATTCGTTCTGAGTACCTTCCGTTCCGAACGTACGAATGAAGCAAGTACGCTAACCATCACGCCAAAACGATCGTCCTCGCGGGATGTTGGTACAAGTTCATATAGATACCACACCGCCACATACCACCTGCCAGTGTTTCGGCGAATAGGCGAACGAACGATAGCATATTTGTGGCGAGCATGTAAACAGTTGCGTCACTTTGTGGGTTGCGTCATCGTGCGTGACGGCTTGAGAATTGCGTCATTTGTGTTAGACGGCATTGAGAAGTAACGGCTTATTTGCGTCAATGTTTGACGGTTTGGTTGCTTTTGCGATGGATAGATGGCGCCACGACTGTGGCGCGCGAAGGGTGCGAATCATATCACGTCCGGGTCATCAATGTCGGAGGGAAGATTCGTTCTGAGTACCTTCCGTTCCGAACGTACGAATGAAGCAAGTACGCTAAACATCACGCCAAAACGATCGTCCTCGCGGGATGTTGGTACAAGTTCATATAGATATCACACTGCCACAAGTTAATTCATTATGTATAAATTAGTCTCTCAAAATGAGTTTTCTCAATAAAACTTTTACAAAAGCAAGGACTTATTACAATCCAGTGAACTTATACAAAAGTAAAGTTTTCTTTTGGCAGATTTTGAACAGAATTTGAGCTGTATGTCATAAGGGAATTCAAAGACATATGCAAGAAAATTATTTAGCATATAGTCCAAAAATCATTAATTTTCTCTTATTTTTATAATTTTTTAAAACCTTATAATAATCTCAGAAGAGGAAATTTTACTCTGATTTCAAATATTTTTTACAAGTATAACCTGGAATTTTATCATAAACACAAATTAATAAAAATGTATCTATTTCAATCGAAAAAAGACATGGATATTATATCTCTGGTCATTTTAAGAGGACCTATTTCAATTAAATGAGTATTTTTTATTAATTAATAAAAACTTCTGACTTTAAAACAAAAATAAAAAGGTTTAATGTTTTAGAAGTATAAATGTAAGCATTATGAGATTAAATTGCATACGTAAAGGAAATTTACAGGACCACTCTTCTTTATTTATTCTGGAGAAATTATAAATATTCATAGAAAATTCTACGAAATAGTAATTATTATTTATATATATTTATTGTATATTTCTTAAATTAATAGGCAATTTTTCGTTTTTTCGGTGGATAAAAAAATAAATATTTCAATAAAACATGAATAATTCATTCTTTTACCTAATGAAGTGAACAATTTGAACCAAATATTATCAAAGCGTATGGAAAAGCATCCCACATTAATTAAAAGATCTTTTTCTACACATTACTTTTATAATTTTTCTAAGTTTTCTCATCAGCTTTTTATGATAAAAGTACATAGACTAATATATTCAAATATGTAGACGGAAAAATAGATTTCAAGTGAAAAATAAATGCCTTTTGGCAAGTAGTTTGTTACTAGATGGTTAGTTATTAATAATATTATACAATTCAAAGAATTGTGACCTAATGCATTTTTTATATCTAGAAATAAACGATATCTTAATGCCTTGTTACTATAAGCTAGGGGTCTTCAAACCGTGGCCGGCTGTAGGCATTTTGCCCCCTCCCTTTATTTGAATTTAAGACAGTTTCAAAAAAAAAATCCCATGTTTTTTTTGTTGTAAAAAGCACCATATGTTTTCAGTTATTCTTGATATTTAAAACTTTTCTCTGATGTATTTGATATCCATTTTAGGTAAATTTTCTGAAAATGACGAATTTTTCGAAACTTTCACTGTATTTTAAATTAAAAAAATTGATTATGCCTAAAATCTCAGAAATTTTCTGAAAAAAGGTTAACTCTTACTTTAAAAAGGTTTGAAAAGTATTTTACTTCGACTTTCATTTAATTTTTTAAAACATATATATATGTCATCATATATATATATATATATATATACATGTCAAACATATACACTGCTGGACAATTGCTAAGGATGGATAACACTATCATCCATAGCAACCACAAAATGAAAGGAAGCAAAATGTGGAAAATTAGAATAAGTGCGGGATATTAGTAAGAAGAAGTATGAGTATGCAAATTTTTTTCCCACGTCTGTTCATCACGTGATAGCGTTCATAAGAGCTTTAAAGGTTTTGACGCGTGTGGACAGTTGTTATTTCAAGTCAAAGTTTTACAGGAAAGATTTAATAGACGAACTTAAAATTTTTGGCATGTCTTTCCGACATCACATAGATGATTTTATGCGTGGCCGAATTATTGGAAAGATCGAAGAAGGGCGAAAAATAACAGATGTTGCCAGGGAGTTCGACACCGCTCACAGCGTTGTTTCACGGCTGTGAAAGTCATTTAAAACTACTGGAATGTGCAGTAGACGGCACTGGGGAGGTCGTGTTAGAAGTACGACGCCTGCAGAAGACAGATATATCGTCCTATCAGCAAAAAAGGAACAAGCGCACCACAGCTTAGCAGGTGGCAAATCAGTTTCTTGCCGCCTCAGGAAAGCAGATCTCCCGAAAAACTGTTGCTAGGCGTTTGAGGGGAGGAGGACTATACGCACGCAGACCTGTTGTGTGTGTCCCATTGACCAGACAGCACCGTACTGCCCGTTTGCAATGGTGTCGTGAGCATCACAATTGGACTGAACAGGACTGGGCATGCGTACTATTCTCAGATGAGAGTAGGTTCAGTCTGTCATCGGATTGTAGATGCCAACTGATCTGGCGCGAGAGTGGTACTGCTTATCGTCCAGAAAATATCCAGGAAAAGGACCGATATCCGACGTGCAGTATCATGGTGTGGGCCGGCATCATGATCAATGGCCGCACGTGCCTACATGTGGTTGCGAATGGGACTATGACGGGCCAACAATACATTGATGAAGTTCTACTTCCTCATGTTCGTCTTTTCCGTGGTGCTGTCGGTGATAAATTTGATTTTATGGACGACAACGCAACATGTCATCGAACACTCGCTGTTCACGATTGTCTAGACAGCGAGGGTATTCAACGTCTCGTATGCCCAGCGCGTTCTCTAGATCTAAACCCCATTGAAAATGTGTGGGATGCTTTGGGGAGGCAAGTTGCTGGTCGAAACTATCCTCCGACAAAGAAGAACACCCTCATCCGTGCACTCACAGATGAATGGGATAAATTGCCTCAACAGCTACTGGATAATGTTGTGCAAAGTATGGTATGACGTGTGGAATGTTGCATCACACTACACGGTGGACATATCCCGTACTGATACCTTTCTTTAAGGTGCTTGCTGACTTTTAGATGCATTGTTCCATTTCTCCGTACGCAGATCAAATGAACATTTTTTTTCTTTTAGATGTTTCACAGCTTTTGTACTTCCCAGAACAATAAATATTCTTTATTCTAATGTCTGAACAGTGTGGCAACCATATTTTATCCTACTGGGCCTCATGTGTCGCTTAATGTTATGCTACATAGCAATTTGTGATTTGTCCTTAGCAATTGTCCAGCAGTGTATATATATGTACCATCGTCATCCATTTACCATTTTATTAGCCCTTATATAGAGATTTGTTATATATTTAAGTATGGCTTTAGATAGTTGTGGAAATGGGCACACATAAGTTCTGAGTTTGCATATAAAAAAACTATAAATTTTTTAAATTATACAAAACAATGTGTGAATTGTTTTGATAATCAGAATTTTTTTGCTTACCCTTCTGTTTCTAAACATTGTCATGTTAGAATTTTTAAAACTCGAATTTTTTGGAACTCTAAATATAAGAATTTATCTCGTACAGCAAAACGAAATATTCATGTTTTCGATTGTATAGATGAAAATCAAAGATATAAGGGTTTTAGTAACATATTGGAAACTAGGCTTTTCAGATATATTCATGTTTTAAAACTAAAATTTAGATCTTGCAATGATAAAAGATGTAGGGCGTGTGGCATGATGAGTGGGGAATAGTTGGATATGGATGCATGTTATATATTTTGTAAGACTTTTAACTGTGTTTACAAAATGACATGCAACATTTGTAAATTCGCTTACATAGGTCAGATTTCAAACACTATCAATATTAGATTAAATCAACATAGGTCTGATACAAGGAAATTTGATTGCAACAAAAACCAGGCTAAGATTCAGATAGGACACTTTCATAAACATGGATTCAATAACATAACTATACATATACTTAGAATAGTGCCAAATATTAAACAAAGATTATGGTTCGAAAATTTTTTATAGGTTCATTTAGATCATATATATATATATATATATATATATATATATATATATATATATATATATATATATATATATATATATATATATATATATATATATATATATTATCCTTATGGTTTGAATGTTAGCTGGAAAGATGAAAGTGCCTTACTAACTTTTAAACAAAAATCCGAGGATTCATTATATATTCCGAATTTTGATAAATCTATTGATAATAGTAATAATATTGGTTTAGCAAGAATTTCAAGAGCTAAACGTAGAAAGAGTTACTAGAGACATGTCAACCCTCAAGAATTCTATGTTAAAATTAGCTGTTAAATTTGATGATAACTACAACACAGGCTTAATTAAATCGTTTATGTTTGGCATGAATAAAACTGAAATTAAAATTATGACAGATATTTTAAGCAGATATATATAAATTTCGGGATTCTCATGGTATGCATATGATTCGAGACCTTAATAACTATTTAGTACAAATAATGAATATTAAATTAGATGCAAGTGAAAATTACTCTACAGAATATTGTACATTATTATATATATTTATGAATAAATCCTTTAACAAAATTAATTTTTCAGGTATATTTCAAAAATATCAATCATTTTTTCCTATTAAAATATTATTATTAAAAAGGCTTTCAAATACAACAAGAAACTTGGTAGATTTATATTTAATTATAATCAGGTCTCGGAGCTCCTAAGTTCAGAATCATGTAAATGCAATATATATCGGGAATATATTGATGATTATCATCAGCACGTTGTCACAGGAGACCTTGGCATCGTGAAAAATGATTTAAGACATTTTATGGAAAAAGGTACCGGTTTTAGACTGATGATCACAAAAGATAAATATAACGTTATGAAGCAAATCATAAAAGATTTAGATAAAATCTACCTTAAAATTGCAATTAAATACGGAATGCCGATTGAAGCTTTCAATCAATTTAGATCTTATGTAGCAACAGAAATTCGGGAATTAGATTTCACTGTTGAAAATGAAATTATGTATAAAGATCTTAAATCATCAATAGAAAATATCCAAAATGACTTCGTGATTACATATGTTGATAAGGTCTCTGCTAATTATGCCATAATTTGTAAATACTTTTACAGTAAAATATTAAGTAATCACATTTTAAATAATAATTCATTTCAAAAATCAATTCACAATATTACAGAAGATGATAATCGTCTTTTAGCTTTGAACAAAAAAGACTGAATATCCATCTAAATAATATTAAATATCCAAGTATTTTTTTAACACCAAAATTTCATAAAATCACTATAAAATTCCGTAATATCACTAATGGATACAATACATATATCACGAAGTCTGGCAATATTTTACAATCTCTTCTTCAAAATCTAATTGATAACTTACAAAACACGGCAATAGGTAAAAATAGCTTAGAGATTGCTAGAGTTACTAAGGATATGTTAATTTTTTCCATGCATGGCTTTGATTTCGAGGACCTTTTTAATTCTATAGATATTGACGATATGATTAAGGTTCTACAGTTAATTTATGATAAATATGAATTATATGCTTCAATGAAAAAAGAAAAATTTGATATTCTTGTTAACCTCGTATTAAAAGAAAATTTCATTGCATTTGATGAGAATCTTGATAAACAGATCAAAGGATTACCTCAGGGTGGTCCAGCTAGTAATTGTTTAGCGAACCTATATTTACATTTTTTTGAAATTGATCATGTTGTAAATGATTTTTACTTGATTTATGTTTATGTAGGTGATTTAATAATTTTTGGTAAAAATAGTGAATACAAACCAAATATTACGTTCTACCCTGATTATCTCAAGCTCCTTAAAACTAACTTCAACTCTAATATGGTGGAATTTTTGGATTTAGACTTGCATCTTATTAACAATAATGTAGTCAGTAATTTTTGACAAAAGAGATTCGTTTAAGTTCCATATAATTAAAATTCCTGTATGGAATAGTAACTTGCATATATCAATTTCAGAATTATCATTTTGATTTTTTTATTTAGAAATGATAACTTAACTACCCACAAAATAGATAAATACAATAATATGAAAAAAAATTTTCAATGTTTTTAGATCATGAATACCCTTTTAATTTCTTGAGAACTTATATTCATCACAAATACATAAACCGTCTTGCTACTTCGAATTCCAAAACCACCACACAAAAATAGGATTTCAAAGTCAGCATGTTAGTGGTCTTGCTGTGAAGATTATATCATAACACTCATATCACCGTTTACATTTTTTCCACACACATCTTGAACATCTTGCACATTGTTGACAACCAACCAAATTAGAGCCTAGCAATTTTACATTTTTGACAATCAACCAATTCAAATTCTACCATATTTGATTGTCGTCTTTTTTGATATCTGTGTTTGCTGGCTGGTTTAAAAGTTAGCTCAAAAGATGTGTTTATGCATATTCGAATTTTTTAACTTGGTGAATAATTGATTTTCATTGGTGTCAAGACGCTTAATTCTCTTCGTAAAAGCTCTGTGAGTAAAGAAATTTTGTTTAATTATTTTTTGAAAAATACTTTTCTTATGTAATTGTTTTAGGATTTTTCTACTTTTCTTAAATAATTAATTTGGGATTTTTCTGCATTAAGAGTTTGGGAGAGTTTGTTACCTAATAGTAGTGAGTGGTTTTAACATACTCTCTGAGTTTTCCATACTCTGAATTTTTGTTTAATTCATTTTATTTGGTTTTTCCTACCGAGTTGCAAAAAGGGAAGATTGGCGCCTTCAAACTAGTTTAACCCCACTTATTCGGTTCTTAGGTTCTTCTTTTTTGTAGTTTCTTTTTTTATTTCTCTATAATTTTGTTCTTCATGTTCAGCTTTTATATTTTTATTACGCTATTTCTTGTTATGTTCATTATCTATTATTTCTTGTTTTTGATATATAATACATATTTCTTTCATATATATATATATGTATATATATATATATACATTTATATATATATACATTTATATATATATATACATTTTCATATATATATTTAAATTTATATATATATATAAATTTATATATATATATATATACATTTATATATATATATATATATATATATACATTTATATATATATATATATATATATATATACATTTATATATATATATATATGTCATGATTTTTAAGACAGAATCAGATTAAAGTTTAAAAAAGGAGATCTTTATTCAATCGTTTGTACATCTGTTCTGACACCAAGCAGGGAGGAAAAAGCACGCCATGGTGGTGATTTCAAGTGGATAACACTTGAAAAACATATGGTAAGTATCGCTGCTTTGGAGAGGGGATTGCAAGTTAATGCTGACATATGTTGACTATTAAATCTAACGATCTGGAATTAGACATGTTTATTGGCTAGGCCATATGTTCGGAAGAAATAAATGGGTGATTAGTTTGATACTTGAAGATGGGAACTGAGAAACACTGAGTTAACTGCTAGATAGGGAAACTAATTTTTAATGTAATTTAATTATCCTTACATTTGCCCCCGCCCCAATTTTTAAAGGGTAGTCATGGCGTGGTTTTTTTCTCTCTTTACAAACTTAATCAATTTTCAATAAACACAAAACAATACATAACATTATTTAGAAAGACATATTAACACAGTAGAAATATTTAAGCAATAGGAATACTAAAATCAAAATGCAATACAATAAACTAAACTATAACAACAAACACAGTAAGGACACTTCCAACATATTCATTGATATACATGAATTTCCATACATATAAATGAAGATTAGCTTGTTCAAATCTATTCAAAATCTAGAATAAGAGCTCACGTTTCCTCCTATTCCTTCATAATAATAGATTCGTATTATAGCTAGTAGATATTGTTTTAAAAAAATTATATATTGGAAAATAATATCATATTAAACAATAAGATAGTAAATATAAAAAAAACATGATATCATTAGAATGTTAAAATAATAATTTTGTATAAAAATCTACTCTGGCGCCATCGTAGTAATACCTTATATTGTTACACACATTTTGCATGTATGAAATACATTTTTTAAAAAGATAAAAAAAATATAGACACTAATAAAATGAAATTATTAATAATATGAAAACGGTGTATAACACACAACTTCTATGCACTATTCAACACAATAAACAATATTTTATTTCACATGCGTTATAAAATATAAAAATTGTAAGAATGTAAGAATATAAGAGCTGTTTTTTATTATTTTGAGTCAGAAAAGTGGACTCACTTTAATAATAACTTTTAGTATTTCTGAAAATTTTTCACAATATTCATTGTAACTTAATATCGCATGCAATATTTTGAATCTTTCCGTAACCTTCTAAAAATACGTTTCATAGACAAAACTTTTTGAGTTTCTCTTGCATCACACATTCACTAATAAAACTGTATCACCTTACTTAATTTTGAACACGTCTCTCTGAGAAATCTGCGTCATCAACTCACAGATGTTCAGGGATGCTGATAAGAAACAATGAGAGGTGTACATATCAAACTAAACAAGTTTGTCCTCTTAATGTTTCGAGACATATACAAAATTATAATGATTGTATCCTCGCTTATCCACTGTATAATATCCAAAATTAAACTTCAAGTTATTAAATTAATTTTAATTTTAGATAAGGAAAATTTCGAGAAATAGTGAATCTTGATATATGGCCGGTATATCAAAACACACAATTTCAAAATAAAAAAAAAAAAATTAAATGACATGCAATAAGATTACTGCTGAATAAAATAATTAACAAAACAATTAAATTCAGTGGAGAAAAGAGAATGCAACGTGAGACTTTACTTGTTCTTCTTATCAAAATATCATTAGTATTAGTACATTAATCATTTTTCTAAAAACTTAATTTATATTTTTCAACTTTAAAGCACCAATTTCTATCATAACTCTTAACTCATTCGACATCTTAAGAAAAAATTATGAGAAGTATATTAAAAGTTCTCCAAATTTTGTATGACTAAACCAATGTACTTTGTTTTCTCAATTAAAATATAAAGAAAATATCTAATTTATAACACAACTATATTATGAAAATTAAATACCATATATCATATATTGTTCTTTTTCGTAAAGTTCTGTTCAGCAAAACTCAGTTCTTCAATGTTACTGAAATTGGAAATGTACAATTTAACTGACCTCCACTTTGCAACGGCAGAAACCCTTGGTGAACGGTAATCCAGATGCTGTTGTCACGTTATTTCACTAGTAAAATTTTATTTATTTCGATATTGGTATTTCACTATGGCATGCGATGTTGGTCAATTCACGGTATTACTGTGATGACTTTCCGGCGAAGAAAATTTTTTCCGTTTATTTTTGTTTCAATATTAGTCCTTCCATCATTGTATCACTGAAACTAAATCACAATACCATTCGGAGAAAAACATATTTTTTATCTATCCTGGCGGAAGGGATTGAGATCTTTCATCATGGAGTTTAGGGGATTCACGCTTTCCCCATTTTTTTTCTTTTTCTCTCCATTAGAATGTTTCTTCCATTCACGGTAAACTGGATGGCCTCTTCAGCAAAAACAGAATATCGTTCGGCTGTAAACCCTGCATTCTTCTCTGTGTTAAGAGCGATGTTCTTTCGGGGATTACTAGCGCTTTTCTTTTTCAGTACTATTTTTTATTACTGCAATCTGACGTCCTCAGCAAAGAGAGAAATATCGTTTGACGGAGTTCCGTAATCGTTATTCGCAGCATTTATTTCAATAGCTGGCATAATTTGCGCTCGTTTTTTTTTAATTCTTTAATTTTAAGAACTGATTTAAGTTAAACATTTCGAACTATATTAGCAAGTAAATCCTGCCGGCTTTAATTCTGTCATAATTTTTAAGACAGAATCAGATTAAATTTAGAAAAGTGAAAAGACGACCTTTATTCTTTCATTTGTACATCTGTTCGGACACTAAAAGCAGGGAGGAAAAAGCACGCCATGGTGGTGGTTTCAAGTGGATAACACTTGAAAAACATATGGTAAGTATCACCGCTTTGAAGAAGGGGCTTGCAAGTTAATGCTGACATATGTTGACTATTAAATCTAACGATCTGGAATTAGACATGTTTATTGGCTAGGCCATATGTTCGGAAGAAATAAATGGGTGATTAGTTTGATACTTGAAGATGGGAACTGAGAAAGATGAGCAAGTGCTAGATAGGGAATTTAATTTTTAATCTAATTTAATTATCCTTACATATATATATGTAAGGATAATTAAAATAGATTAAAAATTAAATTCCCTATTATTTCAGCATTAACTTGCAAGCACCTTCTTCAAAGCAGCGATACTTACCATATGTTTTTCAAGTGTTATCCACTTGAAACCACCACCATGGCGTGCTTTTTCCTCCCTGCTTTTAGTGTCCGAACAGATGTACAAATGAAAGAATAAAGGTCGTCTTTTCACTTTTCTAAATTTAATCTGATTCTGTCTTAAAAATCATGACAGAATTAAAGCCGGCAAGATTTACTTGCTAATATAGTTCGAAATGTTTAACTTAAATCAGTTCTTAAAGTTAAAGAATTTAAAAAAATGAGCGCAATTTATGCCAGCTATC